>JABSTB010000653.1:0-18654 GCA_013756995.1 Neonectria neomacrospora | reverse complement strand
GGCAAGGTAAGGTAAGGTAAGGTTAGAAAGGTAGACGGTAGCAACGGGTCAAAAACAACAGGAACAGCTCAGCCAAAGGTGCTTCCGTTTCTGATTCCAGGTTCCCAGCCAACGCAAAGCGGAAGAAGTGGAGGGAGAAGGGAGTAGGCGGGAGGCAAGGAGGATTCAAGCCTCTGGTTTCGCCCTTGAAGCTTGCTGCGGTGGCGGGGGTGTGTCAGTCAGTGAGCTCACGGAGCTGCACCTGGACCTAGAACCTGGGCCTATGTATGAGGTACTTGGTGCGTTGCGGAGGCCTTTTATGGAACTCTCGCGAAGCTCAGATCGCTAACAGGCGTGCGGCCAAAACCCAGCCTCAGCTGCTAACGCCGAGCCAAAGCCAAAAGTAAAGAGCCAGCCTAGCACGGACGCTGCTGGCTTGGCTCAGGTAGAAACGACAGAACGAGGTTGCAGACGAGAGAGGAATTGGCTGGTGGCTTTTCCCGTAACTGGGGGGTGTGTGTGGGTGTCCAGTTGGGTGGTCACGGTCCTGGTGGTGTGCTTCGTCGAGAGCTTGGTGCCAGATACCACTGCTACTGCTGCTGCTGGAAGCTGTGAATCGCGAACAAATAAACAAAGCTCGTTCGACCTTGGCACATTCCACAGCGGCAATTGGGTCGATCTGAGACCGTCGCGACCTCAACAAAGCTGCGGCGACGATTCTCGGCTTCGTCGATGGCTGAAAACGGAGGCACGAGGCGACCGAGTTTCCTGTTGGCCTGTTCTCGCCTGGATTGCACCGCGAGGCTTATTGCGCAAAGTAGCTTTCCCAAGCTTCTGTCTGCCCCTCTTTTTTTCGTCCTGCGCGCCCGGATTCAGCGGCTTCCGCAGACTGGGCCGATGGGATGATGCGGCGGGACTCTTCCGTTGCGCTTGATGATGAGCGACCTGGCGGGGGCAATAGCGGGGTGAGTCGGCAGGATGGACGTTCTTCGCCTTGGGCGATTGTCGATGAATGATCTACAAGAGCAGAGGAAACAATTACAGGAGATGGAGACGGGAGTGGGAACGGGAGGAGAGGTGTAGACGGCAGAAGAGTCTGGGCCGCGGGGACGGACAGTGGCAGCTCTCGACTCTCACACTCTGCGCCAAACAAAGCCTCGGGGCTGCGAGACGGGAAGCTTGTCAACACGTCAATTGTGGAAAGAGGCGTCTAAGGTGATGGAGAAACAAAGGATGGGGTGCGGGAGAGCCAAAGTCGGAGACACAGTGTGGGACTGGCTTACAATTGGCATCGCCTGGAATGGAAGGGAGAGCTTGCCATGCTGCTGACATGGAGGCTCCCGCGCATCGCATCTTCTGGACCCAAGCTATGGTGGAGTCTTCTCAGTCAGTTCCATGATTCATCCACAGCGATCCATTGCGACGGCCGCGTCTAGGCCCTGCGGTGGCTCGCATCAGTAAGCTCCTCTAGGTCTGCTGAAACAAAACTCTGCAACCGAGCAAAGGTTGTCTGGTCGTCCGCCCGTCATACCATCATAGACCCGGCGGCATGTCGCGCACCCGATCGCTGGGTCGAGCCGATTGACTTCCCCCCCTCCCGCCTATGGCTTCGTGCCAAGAAACGTGGGAGTATACATGGGGACGACGAGGGGAATAGGAAAAGGGTATGTAAACGCCAGGGAAACCAACTAGTAATGCGCACCTAGCTGAGGTAATGGGGTGACTGAGGCAATGCGGAGCTCCCGGTGTACAGGCTGATGAGCCCCGTCCACGTATCCTGTTTTCGTAGTTACTCACCCAAACCACTCCTTTGTGGGAATCAATCACTCGAACACATGTGCATCACAACACCACCGCTTCACGCCCGAGGTCAAGCCACAACAAAGACCTACTACTGGACTCGGTCTCCAATTAGAACCCGTAATTTTCCCGGGTTGTACCCCGCAAAGTCAATGGTTGGCCCCCGGAGTACGAAGTACCTCGATACTTGACTCAATGCTACTGCGTAGTACGTAACTCACCGGATCGACTAGGAGGTCACTAACATGCAGCTCGGCGTAGGCTCAGCGTCAAATGCTATGTTTTGACATACATTGCTAACGAAACAGTTTCTCGCATACTTACAAAACACCATACTCATCCAGCCATGACTAGGTAAGGAAACATACAACAACGACCCTGTCTAGGGGTGTACTACTTTTTCTTCTTTCCGATGAGCTATGTCAGGAAACCCTCCGACTGACAAACTCCATCTCCCCCTTTCATCTGGTATTCAGCACAAAGGAAAAATAAAAATGATAGCCTCTGTCTCGCGAGTTTTCCGTGCACCGTCCGCCAAGAGCCGCTGAAAATTAGAATCGGTGCGACTTGCTCTTTGCCCGCCAGGCAGTGAAGCCGACATACGCGCCGCCCACGACCAGGAAGAAGAGGATGACTTTGGTGAAGAACCATGTCCAGCTGCTGCCAGACTTCTTCTTGTTCTTCTTGGCGTTCTTGCTTCGCGACTTGCTTCCGGCTTGGCCAGGCTTGTTGCCGGGCTGGATGTACAGGTTCTTGGCCGTCACAGAGATGATGTCGTGGTTGTCGCTGAGCTCGCCCGTCTCGGCGGTGAATCCGACGTAGGCAATGTTGGGGATTGCCGGGGGCTCTTCCGACTCGAAGCACAGCATCCAGTCGTCCTCGTCCTTGTACTGGAGCTCCAACTTGAGCTGCTTGTCCTGGAAATATGTCAAGCGCAGCTTGGTCGGGATGTTCGCGTGTCGAATTCCGCGAGCCGAGCAACCAGCCAGCTCCGTGCTCTTGCCGTCGTGGGCCTTATCGTACGAGGTTTGGCCATCACCAAACATGGCGCTGACGTAGGGGAAAACCACGCCGGGGCGGTTGTTCTTGTACGTGTCGATAAAGATGCCCAGGCCCTCGAACTTGTCCGGGCCGCCAAAGACAGTTCCCGCCTGCGCGCGCTGGCGGGTGATCCACATGGCCAAGCCATCGCCGTAGAGCTGGTTCTTGCCAGAAATCTTGAACTCGACCTCCACCTGCCAGTTGGTCGCCGTCAGGGGTACTCGCGAGTACATCCAGCCCGATTGCGACGGGCGGTCCGAGGTCAGTCGAATGTACCTAGGGTCCGGTCAACCAATTGTGTCCTCCACGGGTCCGGGGAGATGTAGCATACGAGTCTGTTCGGACGATGGCGTCTCCGCCAAAATCGTACCATCGACTTTGCATATCGGAGTCGAGGTAGGGCTGTCCGGGGATCGTGTTAGCCAAGCGGTTCTCTAGTCATGGTGCTCGCGTGCGTCGCAACGAACCTGTTGCAGGGAGTGCGTCCTCAGCTAGAAGAACCAACATGTTAGCAAAGCGCTCCGTCTCCAGATCCCCAAACCAGTAGCGGCCATACCGTTATGCTCTTAACATTTCCATCGTCAGGGCTCAAGGCGCTCGCAGTCCAGGCGAACGCGCCGAAAAGCACGGCTTGTAACGAAGGCAGCCGCATGATAGCTCAAGTCTCGGTCGGTTCAAGCTCTTGCGCACAAAGGGGCCCAATCGGGGATCTCGGCTCGGTCGACAGGTCGAGGTGCACGCCGTCTGGTGAGCGTGACCGTGGTTCGCGAGTTGGTTGTTGAAGGTAGACGTCGTTGAGACGTTGTGGGTAGGGGATAACTTGGGAGCAGCTAGCACAAGTGTCCTCTTCACGGTCGGTGGCCGACATCCGTTTAAGGTGTGCTCTCCACAATAGGGAAGCTGGCGGCTCTATGCCCGGGCATTGGGCCCCTGTCTTGAGCCCTGGCGCCAGGTCCCCAGGGGGTGCACGCTTAGCTCACCTGGGTTTTCTGGCCGGCTACGTGCCTCAGGCGCCACAGGCTCCGATAAGACTTGGTGGCATCAGGCATTTTCACTTGGACACATCACATTAATCAATTGCATCTTGGTACCAACTTGTTGGCAGCATGTCTCATTTGTTACCGATCGTTGAGGTCTATGGCCTTAGTACGTATTTAGTACGCCACTCAAGAGCTCGATGCCTCAGGGCGCGCATCGGGTTACAGCTCATAGACAAGCTTAGTAGCCGATACCTTCCCATCACGGTACTCCTGAAAGCCGACTGCAACACCCTCAAGTCCACCGCGAATGACTTTGACATCGTTCGGCTTGAATTTCCCTTCCTCAATCCAGACGGGGATTTTCTCGCAAAACTCGGCCGCTAGTGTGTGGTCATCTTTGTTGGCCTACGACGGTGTTAGCCAAAGCTCACGACATCCCATCCAAAACAGACTGAAGCAACTCACAGGCCAGAAATAGTTCCCGAGGCGGTGGTCCTTCAAAAAGGCCGTCCACACTAGCACATTCGTGATCTTCGTCTGCTTAGTTGCATCTTCCGTGTCTCCCTTGTCTGGCCTGACAGTGCATAGGGTACCCCCGCGCTCATCAATGGCTTGAGACCCAAGAACAGACGATGTCTTATTGCCGATCGTGTCAAAGACATATCCCAGCCCGGGTGCTGCGTCCTTGATCAGCTGGACAATGTTTGGGTCGCGGTAATCGAAAGCGTGCTTCGCTCCTAGCGATCGAACTCGTTCGAAATGGCGAGGACTACACGTTGTGACGACCTTGAATCCATGCAGCGCGGCGATTTGGATGGCGTAGAGCCCGACACTAGCTGTGGTGATGTTAGAATATGACGTTGGAACTTGGGGGACGACCATTTCGACGTACAGCTTCCGCCCCAAATAAGAAGCGTGGTGTCTGACCCTGTACTTCGGTCAATGTTCAAGCTGTCCTTGGAGAAAAGGGCCAGCCATGCAGTCAATGCCGCAAGGGGAATTGTCGCTGCTTGTGCGAGTGAGATGCTGGCGGGCACTTTGAAGCAGATACTCTCGTCGGCAATTGTATACTCGCTATAGGCTCCAAGCCCCTTGGTTTCGCCTGTCCAAGTTAGCCGAGCGAGACCGAGAATGCCTTGGGCATTTTCTTCAACACACCTCCCCAAATGAGTCCAGCGATTGTGTCGCCTTTGGAGACACGGGTGACGTCTGAGCCAACAGCTTCGACCACGCCCGCAAAATCACAACCAAGAACAGCTCCGTCACCAAAACGATTGGCGTCAAAGGCCTTGACTAATCAAAAAGTTAGACGGGAATGAAATTTCAATTACGATCACAGGTTTGACTTACCATCAGTGGGATTCTGGGCAACCGTCGACACCTTGACCAGGACTTGATTCGAAGCCAGCGCTGGCGAGGGGACGGACTTTTGAACCAGTGTGGGTGATCCGCCCTCACGAACTTCCACGACTAAAGCATTTATGTTATTCTGGCCCATTTTGTATGACGGCAAATCTAGAATCTAGTATGTGGAGAGGAAGATTTTGAGGAGTGGAAGCGAGAATAAGTAATAATCCAATCTCTGATGAATGATACTTATATACATCACGGAGTTAAGGGATAAGTCAGGAGCGAGACAGCCTCATAAGTGGACTAATACCAGAATCAACCCAGAATGGCATCATGCAATCAGGCCTGCAATAGTTGCATTACTAACCCAAGCGGGGTAGGGCTTAGAAAGCAAAAGTGTCTGGTAAGCATCCATGGGCAAGTTTAAGCGCAGGCTACAGTTATCTCTGATAATCAATCCAGCATTTGTGAGTCGACGAGACTGACTTAGTTCGAGCTATTGTTGACTGGGATGGAGTGAACACCTTCACTAGTCGTCTCTAACTATGAAGCCTCGAGGAGAGATCTCCAGGACTATCCTCGCAAAGCGAAAGTCCTCAAAACAATATGCCAAGAATGTATAAATATGTCAAGAAAATAGTTACAGAAGACACGTAGCTATTCTACCCAGAAAAGGTCTCTGCTTTAAAGCTCGCTACCCTATTGAACTAGCATTTCGGAATGTTGACGATGCATCCAACATGTAAGTCGCTTAGTAACGTCATGGATATTTCGGATTATCCATTTCGCCGCACCTGTGCTCCCGGCCTCTAGCAGCAGTAGGCTTTCAAGGTTTCATTTTCCCAGCAAGCCATATCAGCCAGTACCAACTTCACAATCGCCAACATCGCAAAAATGGACTCCAGCGCCGTCAAGCAGGCTGTCATGAAGCAGGTCCAGGCCGAGGCCAACATGGCCAACGCCCGAGTCCTCATCGAGGTACGGAATCCCGGCCAATTGAGCTTTCCCAGAGTCCAGGAAGGCCCAATGTCAAGCAAGCAATAAACTAACCGCTTTGTGATGCGACAGAAACTCCAGGAGAACTGCTTCGACAAGTGCGTCCCCAAGCCCGGATCCTCCCTCTCGAGCGGCGAGCAGTCGTGTATGACGTCGTGCATGGAGAAGTACATGGCCGCCTGGAACCAGGTCAACTCCGCCTACATCTCCCGGATACGACAGGAGCAGGCCAACAACAGCCACTAGATCGATGACGACGACTCGACCTGCGATGCAGGGCGAAACGCAAGGAATGTAAAATATTGTGACTGTACGTCTGGGTACGACGACGGGGGCTTTGGGGTCCTGCCAGGGCGCTGGGAGTATATCAGCGGAAGCAAATCCGTGTACGGGTGGTCGGAAATCGAGACGGCAGTATATACACCTAGACCAAAAGGCATAGACGAGCTCGAGCTGTGTGGCAGGGGATAATGTCTAAAACGGCCATATCATCACAAAAAATCTTTATTCTTGGGTATCTAATTTTCTTGCTCGGCTTTCTTCTTCTCTTCCTCGGCCGCCCGCTTTCTTGCGAGGTAGCGCTCCTTGGCGCTCGAGATGTCGCCCTCGGTCTTGCGGCTCTTAGAGGCGCGCTCGACCTCCTCGCGCTGGGCTTCCTCGTCCTCTCTGGATCGCTTCATCGACTGCTCTAGCTGCTCCTCGAGCATGCGCGATTGCCGCTCTCGCATGGCCTGCTTCCTACCGATGTGTTGCCCGGCGACTTCTTTTCGCGCAGCCTGCGCAGGCCGATCGGCTTCGCGCTGTACGGATTCCTTCTTCTTCGCGCCGACGTTGAGGCCGCCCCGGAGGAGCTGTCGCTTGTCGACGACTTGGCCGTCCTCGTTGAGCGCGACCGAGGCTCCCTTCTCGTTCAGTTTCCTGGCAGCATCTGCCTCTGTCTTTTCTTTATCCTGTTCCTGTTCTTTGTCGTCCTCTTGTGAGCCGTACTTGGCCTTTTCCTCGGCAGCCTTGAGCACATCGGCGTGCCGTTGCTCGTCCTTGTCCAGAAGCTTCCTGTAGAATGCGGACATGCCGCCGCCCTTGTTCTTTTTCGCCTCCTCCTCTTCCTTCCGCCTTTCTTCCTCCTCTATCCTCTTGTTCTCCTCCTGCTGTTTGCGATATGCCTCCGTGACGAACTTTTCCTTTCCTTCATACTCCTCGCCCTCAGCCTCTCGCTCCCGGGCGATCTTCTTCTCCTCGGCAATAAGCGCATCGCGCTTGCGCACCTCGGCGGCCTGCAGGAGACTGCGCATGTACTTGGGCTTCCGCTCCTCATCCTCCTTGGTGATTTGTTTCTTGGGTTTGAAGGAGTCGTAGACCGAGTCGTATTCGTAGACGCTGGCGTCTACCTGGGAGGCGGCTTCGGCATTCCTGCGCGAGGTGAGGGAACTAGAGAGGTCGCCGAACATGGCGTTTGACTGGCCCTTGGTCTTGAGCTTGGGAGGTTGTGTCGGCGGGCCGTTCTTCGATTTGGTGGTTCTTGCGCTGATGGACTTTGAGGCTGAGGGGGCACCGAAGTCGTCAAACTCTCCAATGTTCTCAGCCTTGCCCTCCCCCTTTGCGCCATCGTTGTCCGAGTCGTCATCGTCGTCGCCAAACATGGGCTTTCGTTTGGGTGGGGCAGGCTTCGACGCGCTGGGCTTTTTGGTCAGGTTCAGCCCGAAGGCCAAGGGTTTGCTCATGATGTGCGGGTGGTGTGGCTGGCGACGACGGCTCTCGTGATTAAGTGCGATAAGGGTGGATAAAAGACAGGTCAGGCGTCGAGGTGAGGCATGCCAATTGCGTGGTGTTGTGGGTTTGAGGTTCGAGGTTGAATGTTGAAGGTTGAAGATTGAAGGTGACGAGTGCAAGGCTGAATGCGACAGGGCGAGTGGCGCTTGATAGAGTGGAAAATCGATGACACGACGCCTCACCTTACAAGGGGTAGAATACACGGCCCAGTTCGTTATACCGGGCTGGGCGATATACGGGGTTTTCTTTTGTTGCAATACTGTCTTGGACAAAGAATATTGATTATTCTTTTTGTCCAAATCTAAAGCAAGTCTCCCACTACATTCACGCATCACGCGCCCCGATCAGTGGCGTCCATACAGCCATCACTCGCCGCTAGCATCTCCATCATATGACGTGATTGGATATGTGCGAACCGCCTGCCTGCAGCACACTTCAAAGTTCGAGGCTGCCTCGGATCGCATCGCCAACAAGAACAGTTTCCGTACCTAGATTAAGCCCGTCGTCGACTTCTGCAAAGGAAAAGAAATCCTCAAAACCCACAGCCTACTTCGTATCTACGTCCGCAGTATCATGGACTCTTGCTGCACCTGTGCGACAATCCTCTCGTCCACGCCTCCCTACTCCAAAGAAGCAGAGGCCCTGCCCCAAGACCGCCGTCTCGAGTGTTGCGCCAGGATAATATGTGGCAAATGCATCCATGTTCGTCGTCGCTCGTTCCCTGCTCCGCCCGTGAATCCTCCCTCTGATGACCTCGTAGGAGAATAGGCGCTTTGCGGATTACTGCCCGTACTGCCAAATATCGTCAATCCCGTCCCCGCTCCCACAGCGACTGAGAGATCCGCCGACTTATACCTCGGTGCCGTCGTCGAGTTCTCGAACCGCGGAACTGTCGGATACGCCCCCGCCGTATACACCAGTCTCCAAGACGATAAGGACGTCGGGGGCAGCAGACGATGAGAAGGCTGCGCTTCAGGCCGAAGATAGCAAGACCGTCGCTCAAGATATCCTCCACTTCCTCGATCACAATCACGACAGCGTCACATCGTTGTCACTCCGCTATGGAGTCCCGGCCGCGGTTCTACGACAAGTCAACAGCGTAACCAGCGACCATCTCTTACTCGGGAGAAGGACTATCCTGATCCCTGGCGAATATTACAAAGGCGGCGTGAGCCTTTCTCCACGACCCATCGAGGGCGAGGATGAGGAGCTGAGGAAAGGCAAGATCCGCCGCTTTATGACGTCTTGCAAGGTCTCAGACTATGATATTGCTGTGCTATACCTCGAGCAATCTGGCTATGACCTTGGAGCTGCCGCGGAATCATACATGGAGGACGAGCTATGGGAAACGGAAAACCCTCCAGACATCCGCGGGAAAGGACGCAGAGGGAGCAAGGGACACAAGAACCGGGGTCCCTTCTGGAGAGGATTGTGAGGATGAAGCCTCGCGACAGGACGCTTTGAAATGTATATTAGATTTTCATGCTTCATATAATCGTGCGGGCAAACACACGCATCCAGTCGCTAGATGCTTTGCTCAGCCCGGGACTGTTTTGACCCGATAGATACGTCTAACGCCGCTAACCACCCGACCAAACATGGCTTTTGTACACGAGCTCGGACAATATACCACTTAAAAATACCAGATGTCCGTCATTAAAATGCAGATCGCGTGCGAATGTCCTAAGAATAGTCAGCAACAAGATATGAAAAGAGTCAATGGACAGCACTTACAGAAATCTTCCTCTCGATTTCTCGGACCGAGCGATCCAACTCCCCTGCAATCATTTGCTTCTTGTCATTAGGAAGCAAGTGGTACCTTTCGCAAAGGTCACCGTCGATGACGCCCTTGACAGGTGCGTAGTAACTACGGTACATCAGGTGGTCTCGACCTGCCAGTGGGGAATCCTCGGTCCTTAGGTGTTGTTCGAGGCTTTGGAAAAAGTCGGCATCTTCACGGCTGACGAATGGGATGAATACTCCAATAGTGCCCATAATGCCACTCCACAGCAGGACATCCTGACCCCCAACCACAAGACTGGTTTTGGATATGGACGTGGGGATATCCTGGGCGTAGAAATGGCACATCAGGCTCACCCTATGCGGCGTTCCATGAAGGTAGTCCCGTGTGTTGAGAAGATGCAAGCCAGCTTGTTCCTCATCGGCCTCTTCACTGGCCTTTTCAGGGCAGCGGACAAGGAAGATGTTGCCAAACTTGTCGCCTCCAGCAACCGATTCGTAGTCGACCATAGTCGTACATGTTGTCCACCTTGCAATCGTATCGTCGGCAAAAGGGATGAGTTTGTTCGTGGCCGCCTTGTAGGCAACATATGTAATTCCTTGTTGGACGTCACCGACCACAATGCGGCTGCCCTGTGTGTTTAGAGAAACAATCTGCTGAGCCGCCACCTCGGCCTGAGCCTTGCGCAGCATTTGTCTCATTCCAAGATCGTATACTCGCAGGGTTTTGCCGACGGCGGCAAGAAGTTTGCCCTGGAAAGGAATCAGGGCTAGGGGAGGTTCCTCGACCTTGGTCTTGTGAATAAACTCCAGTTCCCTGCCACTCTCTTGGAACCGGTAAATATGTAGGTAACCCTCCGAGAAACTTCGGGGGTTGACAACCATGTCCTTGCCAGTACCGACAACGAGGAAGTTCTCATTATCTTGGCTGGTGAAGGACACTATGGCGGCGCTGACAGCGGCCTCGTTGTTGTCTAGATCAATAGTTTGAATGACCTGGGGCTCTTCTGAAACAGGATCGATCACGTTGATGCAAGATGCCCAACGGCGTGTACCCTTCGGGTGGCCGAATTCTTCGGGAGGAAGTACAGTAGAATCTCCGTTCACCACACCCGGATCAGCAAGCAGTTGTGCGCGGAGTTCAGGAGGAAGGGTGTGATTATCGGATTCAACTGTGTAGAATAGAGGTTGGTCGGGATGCTTCACAAGCTTCTTGGGCGTATAAGTTAACGGAATCGACTTTTGGATTAAGTTATCCCCGAGTCGATCAATGTTGAAAATCCTGACATGAAATGTTGTATTAGCGTCTCATATTGTAAACAAGATTCTCGAAAGGTTGAGGGAATGATGTGTGCTTCAGTAGGAACAATTGGAAGATGTGCGTATTAAAACCTCACAGCCCTGGGGCATAGGATCCATAGTCTCATCACAAGCAGGTGGAAAGGAAGATGGGGAGGAAATGTTAACGTACCGTAGAGATTGGCCTTGGATGCCGACCACGCCTTCCTCGCATTGCTCACTGCTGAAATTCCAGCCCCATTCGAGATCTACGTAGTTGAGTGGCGTCACCACAAATCCCTTGGTGATGGGGTCTGCATATCCCAACCAAGGTCTCGAGCTCAACCCAAGGACACAAGTTCGTCCCTGAACGGTGACCTGGAAGAGTCTCACTTCCTTTGGCCCCAGGAACTTTTGGCGTGTGTCAGTGAGTTCGCCGGTCACTTCATCCAGAACGGTTCGGAGATAAACACCGGAATGGAGGCCGATATGAAGGTAAAGGGTTGAGCCACCAGATGAGGAGTCCTCCATGGCAATGATAGCCAATGATGTGGGTGCTGCTGTCAGTGCTTGCACCGACTTGTTCTCTAGAGTCGAGTCTGGATCCAAGCTGAGAATTCGTACAGTGCAATCATCACAACCGACGGCGAGGAATGAGCTTCGTAATCGGCCTTCCGGGATATCACCCAGACTCAAACAAGTGACGGTGCCAAACATCTCCTTCTTCTCATCATACTCGGCCAGGGAGCCGTCACCATCCATTTCGAAGTAGACAATCTCACCTGAGCTGAGGGCAACTGCCACTTGGTGGGCGTTGGCAGTAGCAGCCACGATGGACCTGTGTTGTGGAGCTGCCCATTCGTTCACATGGCCATTGCGAATGTGTCTGATGCCCTTGGGATGAACCTGGATCAGACCGTCATCACCAAGCAACTGCGCGGCGAGCGTGGGGACACTAGTGAGGAAGCCGGAGTCGCTCACTTCCTCCACGGTTTCGCCAATGCTGAGTACAAGGGTACCATTGGTGAAAGAGAGGACGATGTAGGCATCGTATTGCTCACTTCGGTTCAGCTTCAGCGTCCACACGGCTGATGGGATTCCAGGGAGCTCCGAAGCCACGATCTCGTTAACTTCCAAGCCATGCTTGAGCGTCCTAAAGGTGCTGCGGGCGCCATTTCCGCAGATGGTATATATTTGAGGAGCATCTTCGCCCGTCAGGTTGGCGACCTTGCAGTCGATAAGAGGGTTCATGGCAGGTATGCTTTCAACCAAGGCCAAGTTTTCCGTCGGCCTTGGGTGGAAGTAAACTGGATCGTATGAGGCTCTGGGGTCCGTGGGAAAATCGTCGCTCATGAACTCGAGTTCCTCATCATCATCTCCCAGTTTCTCGAACTGATAGAATGAATAGTTGCCAAACTGACTGGCCACGTAGAGGAAACCACTCTTCAGAATGCAAAGGCTTGAAGCAACGGGGGCGGTGTCAAAGTACTTGATCTTCAGCCTCTTCACCTCGCCTGTCGGGTTTCCATCTTCATCTTCGACCATGTCAATTGTAAGTTTGAACAGATCACCATCCTCGCTCTGGAGTAGGAAGAAAAATGCACCAGAGCTGCCCTTCAGCTTGTGCATCACTCCAGCTACAATTGTGCGCTTCCGAGAGGGATCTTCAGTTGCGCCACGCCGACGGGGAACGGGGACACGGAATGCCTCTTGGTTCGAATGACGATAGGTGATGTTCTCCTCTCCGCAGACAAGAACACCACTTGGACCGTCATTGCCACCTGGAACTTGGAATAGAAGCGAGGCCGTTGGGTCAACCGGCTCCGACCACTTGCGTACCACGTGGTTGAGTCCCAAATCGAGTTCGTAATAAACCAGCTGGGTCTCTAGCTCCTCCATGGCCTGTCCAGTGGAGTCTTGATCGACTTCCGTGTAGTCAATTTCGAGGGCTGCGAAGACGGGGTTGGCATATCCCACATCTAACGCAACCATGGAAATCACGAGGACACCAGGCTTATGAGCCTCAAGAGGCGACGAGATTGTCAGCTCCGCCTGAGAATTTCGGTTCAGGACATAGACAAGCTTGTTCTTTTCCGTTGAGGCAATGAGGCATGCTCGGCCCTTGGGATCGCAGGCGAGATACTCGCCTGGAATCACTCGTCGGACGCCAGACTTGCCAAAAGTCTCCAAGTGCAATCGCGAGAAGCGGTTTTGGGCGGGGAGATATTCAATGATCGCGATCCGACCGGAGTCAGTGGCAAGAATCAAGTAGTCTGATGAGATACGTTAGCCAACATTCGTTGAGAGATAATGGAGTCTTGTGCTGGACGGTGCAGCGTGCACCGCGTCTGGCGTCGCTTTCGAACGTCACTCAGTGACCTTTCAGAGGGTGGCTTGGACAACTTACCCTTGTTGCTTCCGGCAAGGCGAAAGGACGCGATGGAGCGGATGATGCCAAAGACATCGTGGGAGAGGAGGGTAATGACCTTTCCCTGGGATGGATCAGGTCGCAGCAGCGTCAGCTGCGAGCCAGCAGCAGAGATGATGAGCTGTTCCTTTGTGCCCGCGAACTGGCCCAGCACCGCTTGGACGACGTTGGTGGGTGGCTGGATCGTCAGCGAGTAAAGGAACATGTTCGACGTGGTCGCCATGGTCGCGGCTAGGCGCAGTTGAGCCTGCGCGGCTTCAAGGGCTTTTGGTGGTCCGATTGAGTCGCGTCGAAGTTGATGTTTTATCAGCCTTAAGAACTGTGGGAGCTTTGTCTTTCAAAAGTTTGAGGCGCGTCCGGAGGAATGATATTGCGGCGCACCGTCCGTGGCCCGAGCTCCTCGAAATATCCCACTGCGCAACACCACCATTCATCTTCAGAGGATTCTAAGACGATTAGTTTGAGTCTCAACCCCGACTAGACTGATAAATATGGAGCCGACTCTCCGTCGTGCGGCTTCGAGCCTTTGCGGGCGCTGTTCCGCGTCTGTTCGGAGGCAATTGGTCGCCAGAGTACCCGCGAAGCCTTTGACGAGAATATCAGCCCATTCCCTCCGGAGCTTCCACAGCACTGTCTCGAAGGAGCACAAGCGAACGACGCCTGAGGCGAGAGATTTCTCGACGACTGCAACATCGAAATCTGAGGCGGCTGCCGCATCGAAGGCTCCTGAGGCACCGGTACGGCTCAGCGAGGATGACCTCTTCCATCCATTTTCCACGTCGCCCGTCCCCGAATTTCGACGCCGGGCAGCCTTCATGAAGCAGCACGCCTACTGCCCGCACCCCGATCACCAGCCCACGAAGCTCCCCACAGTTGCGGACAAGGGGGAAGGCGACGCAACGGCAACTGGAACCGAGGCTCCTGCGCATGTGAACTTCGAATGCCCCGATTGCGGACTGCCTGTGTACTGCAGCGAGGAACACTGGATGGATGACTATGAGAAGCATCTGGAGATCTGCGATACTCTTCGACAGATTAATGAGGACGATCATGACCTTCGATCTGGTCGTGTTTTCCACGAGGCCAACCTCCCCGATCTCCAAATGGTCGAGGCCCCAATCAACATGACGAACTGGGATACTTTCATGTACACGCGAGAATTTGATGCCGTCAACTCGGATCGATCGATGCGACAAATCACTCGTCTTCTGACATACCCAGTCACAATTGGCAGTGTGCTTCACGAGCTTAGCCCGTACAGCCTCAAGCAAGGTGGGCGCCTAACGGTGGAAGGATTGAAGAGCTTCAGTGGTAAGTACGACACATCTCAGTGGTCTTGACTTAGATTAATCAATGACAACAGCTCTGCGGTACAACCTCCATCCTCCCAAGTCAGGCCTGGGCTCTGGTGTCAAAGAGCTCCGACCGGAAGCTCCCCCGGTCAGACTCTTCATCTTAGGTGCCAGAGCAGAGTCCTCGTTGCCTCGACCTGCCTGGGTCCAGCTGGCGCATATGTTCCCCGAGTCCCGGCTGCACCTTATCTTCGTCGGCCCCGAGAGCATGGCTAACCGGGACGACGAGTTCCCGTTGCCAGAGCGAACTCCCTCAAACCCCTTCGGCGCCATTGTCGAGGACCGGGTCTGGTACAAGATGAAGATCAGTACGATTGTGGACTACTACCATACGCTCCACAAAACGAGCCACTTCGCCCCTTACGATCCTTACTTTGACTGCTTTGTTTTGTTCCACCCTGGTCTAGGTCACCCTGCCAGCAGCCATGAGTGGGAGGAAACTCTGCCCCTGCTCCTGGAGACCAAGGTGCCCATCATCAGCACAGGATACACCCAATTTGACATGGAGCGAGACGTTGAATGGGTCAAGAACAAGTCGAAGGGCGAGTTTGACATTCTGCTACAGCCTGGTGAGAACACCTTCAGGAGTCTCAGATGGGACCTGAACGATCTGGATCCCCAGGACGTCAGCGCTGGCAACTGGGGCGTGTGGGCATTCCGAGGCAAGAGGTATAGTGTCCTGACTCACTCTCCCGTATGAACGAAAACTAACGACTGGCTTTCCAGATATGAGACAACCACGAAGGACGTTTAAATGTAAACATGTGGAGGATTGGGGAAGAAGGCGTAGTTGTAACCCATACTGTACAGAACCCCTTGTATTATCTACGGCCGGCTCTACAGTACTGGACTAGTCGTCTTGTTTCTGTAGGAAAAAAAAATAGACATCTCCTGAACATAAGCCTATGATATCGAGTATCTTCAGTTTCCTTACTTACAATAAACACACTTAGCATAAGCTGAGTGGCATCATGTTGTAGTTCTCGAGTTGTAGCGTCTCTTGGATGGGCGTTGGACTTGGTACGGGCTAATGCACGTGCGGGGAGGTCTGCAGCGCACGGTTCACGCGGGTCAGCCCGCGCCGCCTGTGCAAGGAGCCAGGAGCTTGACAAGACGGCATGCAGCAAGTCTGCAGCCCAATATCAACTTCAACTCTTCCACCATCGACATTCCGGACGCCTTACCGCGACGACCTTCGCGACGACCTCCGCAACGCAATATTCCCCGCAGCATCCTCCGTCACTGCTGCGACGCCGACGCCGACGCCGACACCGGGCCATGGTCCCGCAGCTCCGTTCAACACGCCGGTCATGACCGCCACCGCTGCCCCCGCTGCCGCTCCCGCTGCCGCTCCCGCTCCCGCTCCCACTCCCGCTCCCACTCTCATACGAGCGCCGGTCCCGCGCCCCAAGACAGCCTCTCCCGGCCCCGAGGCGCCACCTCCCGCTGCTGCCCGCCGCTCCAACCGCCCTGCTACGACCGATCCTCTCTCGGACCGAGCCACATCTCTTCTCATCCGCCGCACGCTATGTTCTCAACAGCTTGGGGACAAGGGGCGGGATGCGCCGGTGCCAATCGAGGAGCTTCTCCCGCCCCTGACTAGTCGCAATGACATGGACCTCCAGCTCTACGCTTTCCTGGCCATCATCCTCCGCGAGTTCGTGCAGAGCTGGTACAGCAAGGTCACAACAGACGAGAACTTTGTGGCGGAGGTCATCCACATCATCGCGCACTGCTCGCGGGCACTGGAGCAGCGGTTTAGGAAGGTTGACCTGGAGAGTCTGCTCCTGGACGAGATACCTGATTTGCTGGACAGGCACATCACTGGTGGGTGCCACTACCTGTTACATCCAAGACACCATCTGACTATTCCAAGCCTACCGGACTGCCCATCATGCCATCTCGCGCCCGCCGATAGACGCAGATCCCCGAGAGGTCTATCACGCCTTGTGCCCCCTTCCGCAACTCGCGCCAGTCCCTCGCCCAGATGACCCGCTCACGACGTCTGACCAGCGGGAGAACGAGGCGCTCTACCGTCAGCTGCTCGTTCAGGGCGTGCTAGCGATCCTCCTACCCACTGAGGATCTCGAGAATCCTTGTCTCACAGCCCTCGTCGAGCAGATATTTTCGGAGCTCATCATTGGCAACGTGGTAGCCAATAAGGCATCTCAGCCATGGCTTTTATACGAGGGCATTTGTATCACGGCAAGGGTTCTGCAGGAGAAGTGGACGAAGCATGAAAGCACTATTACGACTAGTACGCAACCATCGGATATTAAGTTGGAGGTCAAGGGCGGTCGCGGTTGGTCTATTCAAGGGGTCTTTATCGGGTTGATTCAGCTCGGCATCCTCCTGGTCGGATTGATTCGATTCATCACCATGACCCTAGTTATGGCCTCATCCCTACCTCCTAGAACCACGCCCTTTGACGAAAAGGGAGTTGTGACAGATCACGACAAAGCCGACAAGGCCGTGTCAGTTTCTGGGCGTTCTGCATTCGTCAAGACCCCCGTCCTAAGCTTTCGAATATGGACGTGCCTAGGTAACCTGACTGAGATGAGCTCGCGGATGCCTTGGCTTGATGGCTTTCTATCATTGTTACAGCTCGGGGCTCTCAACGGTCCCGGACAAATGGCCGGCCTCGATGGGCCTGTTGACAGGTAAGATATGCATGTCTCTTTGGTTATTTCTTCCCTCTCTGGTTGCGCACTTGACCCCTTTCCGTCATCTCGCATGAGTTCGGAGTCACTGGACCTCCCTCTGCTCCAGTGAGCTTTGAGAACAGGGCATCTTGGACGACGCCGCTAGCAGTCGGGCCGCCCAGTCTCCATGACGGTCCATACCCGTCTCACGTTCGGCCCCGTGCTGGGGAGTCTCTTTTATGCACGGTCGAGCGATGGATGGGATGGTGCGATGGGCAGGTAGTCCCGATGCCTCGATATGGAGTTGATGGGTCTCCAGGATGTGTGGCCAATGGAAACGCCCAGCGAAGTCTCTGGCTTCCGATTGCTCGAGAGGATGCGGCAGGCTAGGAGGAGCCGTCCAGCAAGAAGTCGAGTTTAAGCGCCCGGACTTAGCCGGGATGTCAGCTACTCGAGACGGGACCAACCTACTCTGCGCCTGGTCTTCCGCCTGGTCTACCAACCTGCTCTACCACCTACTCGACCGTCTGCGTGTGGTCTCTGGTCCAGTATACGCTGCCTTGTGCCCAGGATGCAACGTTGGGAACTGGTTTTGGCTTCCGCTTCGTGCCGTGCCACCCGAGAGGCTAGTTGGGAGTTGGCTCATACCCCCGAATCCCAATGTCACGACCACGGCGTCAACGGCTTGTCGACTGCTTCAAGGGCGTTGCTTGCGACTGTTGGCTGTTAGCTGTGCTCGCTGCCAACCGGACAAGCATGACGTTTGTGGGGCATTGTACGAAGCATGTATCCGACTCTCAGCGCGGCTTTTGAGGGGCCGCCCTGGTTACATTGCACGTTGCACGTTGCACGTTGCACGATGCGCCATGCGCCATGCATGTTCCGAACGAAGCCCACACCACCTTGTCAGCCGCGGCCGCAGAGAGGGCCACAGCGAGGGCCACATCCACATCGGCTGCCGTGTAATCTCGCAGGTCTGCAGACAACTGCATCAGAGGCATCATACGCATCCGACACACACACTCACACGCAGACTCGCTGCTCTGCATTTCCCCGCACCCGAACGTCCTCCGCCTGGCCAACACAACCAACCAACCCCTGGGCTCGCTCAATCTCCCTGTCTCGCGTGTCTCAGTCTGAGTCTCATGCTCGGCCTGCCGTTGCAGATCTACAATACCACCTCTCTACCTGATGGCCGCCTCTCGCCGGCCGCTGATGCCCAATGGACCGTTAACAGTCTCATGATATTCCTTCGGCAGACCCAACCTACATCCCCCCTTGCTCTTGGCCCCTTGCTG
>JABSTB010000652.1:0-40454 GCA_013756995.1 Neonectria neomacrospora | reverse complement strand
GACCCCTATAGGCTGCCGTAGTCTGGCTCGGCCGTTGCAACAGCGGCGGGATTCGCACCTGTCTGCATTGGAACCGAAGTAGACGGCTCCCTAGTTCAGCCCGCTATCCGTGCTGCTCTCTACAGCATCGAAGGAACCGTCGGGGACGTTGACATGTTTGGCACACAGTCCGGCGGAGCGGCGTTTGACAGCGCTGGGCCAATGACCAAGACCCCCGAGGACTGCGCCGATGTCATGGACGTGCTCCTACCTGAAAGAGACCTCCGCTCGCAGCTCACGAAATCTTGAAAAGGAATGGGAATTGCCTGCCTTAATTATGACGTGTGGCAGTTTCCAGATGCCGTCTGCGAGAAAACATCTGCCTTTGATGGCCTCAAACGCCTTCGCGAAAGGGTGCGAGATGCTGTAAACTGTGCTTAGAGGAAACCAGTGCAGATGTCGTCATGGAATCTGGCGAGTCTCTGCTGCCTTCTATCGCAGCAACTGCGGGTTACCCAATTGCGAGTGTCCCTCTAGGATTCTCCGACTACAACGGGAGACCTTTTGGCATGGAAATCATGGCACGAAACGGCCAGGAGGGAAAACTCTTTGAAGTCATGTCGGCGTGGGAAGCCACATTCCCAGAGTGTAGACGACCTCCCTTGCTAATTAGTGAATTGGGCCTCAAGATTCTGAGATGGTATGTTCGGGCAACACCAACGAGATGATAGAACTTATAACTCTCTTCCAACAGAAGGTTCGGTATTTCCCTCTCCTATTAACTTAGCATAACAGTAACAGCTAAGTCCGACATGCTTCCTCGAAACTTGGAAGAATCTCGTAATGATCCGTCTGTTCAGATCCACCTCGCATCACTATCTGAAGAGGTGTCCTCAGCTCCAGACTCTGGCCGCCAACATGAATATTTAGATGAACGCAATATGCCCGTGATATCCTGGGAAAATGGAACGTTGGGATGAAAGTCCGAGTTGAGATGGGCAACTCGAAGGAAACCTCCAAACTTGTCGAATAAAAAGGAATCAATTGTGCCTCACCGGCGAGCTTATCCTCAAAAAGAGACCCATGTTCTTTCCATGAGCCGCTGTGAACTGAATCGGTCTCTACTGGAACCCGAAACGAGAAAGGCGTTCCCGATGACCCTAAATTTGGAAATTCTTTTGCTGATTTCCCAGAGGACCATGTATGTGAGACTACTTTTGCAGATACGTGATCGATTGTTGGTGGACGAGATTCGGGGTCTGAAGGGTCGTAGACGAGGCCGACCTGAACCATAGACGAACCTGCCGTGCGTCCATCAGCTCCAAGAAATATCGTGGTGGCGTTGGTAGCCGTAGCATTGAGAGTTCCAAGGCGCTTCGAGAATCGACCTCTCCTGATCGGCAGCGTATTGCTCAAAGCGTATAGTACATCCAGTTTGCTGATAGTAAATGGGGGATCTTCCTTAGACGAAGGAATAACCATGATCGTCTTGTGTGCCTCCATCACCGCTTCAGACGCAGACCCGGACGGGGCATTCTGAACCACCGAAGCTCTGATCTCGTATTGAACCTTGGTCATGTGGGGAGCCATATCGTCCCTCTCCCACATTCCCATTGAAGGAGGTAAATGTGAGTGGTGACTGGCCAAGGACTCTGACTTCCCCAGTTGATGAGACAATGCCGATGGAAGCTGATGTGGGAGCATGAAGTCAAACGGAATCGTGTATTGCTGGCCTAATTCCAAAATTCCAGAACTGGGTAGAGAGGTGGGAGAGACTGGCATCTGGAGGTCCAAAAAGTTGTGTGGTACCAAGAAAGTGGTATTGACATCCTCATGCAAAACCACCGCATCGCCGGAAAGGCAAATTCGAATCTTGTCGAACTTGACGTTCTTTTTCGGTGTGATGATCAACTCCCCCGTAATCGTGGACCCCGATGTGTAAATCTTCGACGTGTAATGCTGATGGAGGTCGATTTCCAGGCCCTGACTCCGATACTGGGCCTTCAGTTTTGAGCCTAATGCTTTGATGCTCCATGGTGCCACATTGTAGGCGTGTGTTGTCCTTGCTGCATTCCCTCGGTGCATATTTCTCTGGGGTAGGAAAGGCTGAAGCTTGGAAGGCGGCGGATGGCAATTGCGATAAAAGACCAAAAGATGAATCGCAGCCAGCTGAGTTGGTAGATGCTGATTATCCGAGAGCGAGAAGGTATCAGGGACCCTGGCGGATTTAGATCGTCTCTTTGGGTTCTAGATGCGTGGTTGATGTGAAGTCGTCGGTAGCGGTGCAATACGAGTGATAAATCTAAGATTAAAGGCAGAAGAAGATGAAAGCCCGCATTACTCTGTATTTCTATGTGCCCCTGCTTCTTCACCGGCTGATCGAGGGTGATCTTGAGTCAACTCTCGCGAGGTAGACCCGCCGAATCTGCTCATGAGATTTGATGGCCCCACAGACTACGCCGACACTCCGAGAGCACTACGCCGAGCACAAATTTTTCCACGTGAGGTTGTTCCTCTGCAGCATTGAATTGGTCATAGTTATGAGTTTTGGGAAAGTCTTAGAATGAGCGACCGTGAATTCTTATACGAAGATGGAATAATTGTACGATTGATGTCCAACGAAATGCCGAATTGGAGATATCTTGGTTTCATTGCACGGACTGAACACAAGGCCCTGGGATAGCTAATATCCGCGCTCCCCAGCTTCAATTGAACTTCCGACTCCAATTACTAATTAGCTGCCAAACAGTATACCCATTTAGTCAACCTTCCGCCAAAGCTTCCGCCAGGACGCCATCAATGGAAGCAGTAACCTGTTGCGGTTCTCCCAGCGTGGGACAATTTCCCTGTACATGCCATTCAGCTAACCAAGAAAACTCCTTTATAGATGTGTTCATAATTTTGTAGCTCCTTGGGGAGCACACCATCCTGGGAGAGGTCTTAAGAGCTTCAAAGCAAAATGACAAACACATATGAAATAATCCCCTACGACTTATCCCAGTCAAGTCCCACGACAGCATCAAGCCTTACTGATTTTCCGCACACCCAAAATCGGCAAGGCCGTCGGAGCATGTATCTTTTTGTAGCACTTATTGACATCCACATCTTGGCAGCTATGAAGACGATCTCTGCACATGGATATGAACGAGGACAGGGCCACGGGAGGAGGATGCTCGAGAAGGTGGCTAGAGTAATCGGCTTTAGCGGTGCGCGCTTGAATTGCAGTGTAGTTAATTATTCGGAACGCGCAAATACTCTTTATAACATGGAAACCAAGTCGTTGGATATGCTGACGGGTATGCTGCTTAAACGGGAGCGTTGCCGGTTAATTGACGAAGCTTGTTGACAACTAGTCATACGCATCGAAAATCCGCGAATGCAATGACGAACCTGGATCAAGAATGCTTCAATTTGGGTAAGCTTCTTTTCATCACGCACTGGACCAAATCTGAGGGACCACTTCTTTTTGTCGGTTGCGACATGGCTCCACCAGACTAACTCCGACGAACTACTCCGATTCCCACTCAACCCCGGTTCATCCTATTAACGTGCCTGGTTCTCACGCCACCTCGAAACCTCTACCAAGGGCCAAACGAGAAAGGAAAGATGGCAAAAGTGGCGCACCATGGTGGAATTTGTCGGCTCCGAATGGTTTCAATCATCCCGATAGTGCCATTCGGTGGACTCGTTGCATTTGCGGATGCTTTCCCGATTTGATGGTGGTTGATCTCTTTTTGAGAACAAGAAAAAGAAACTATTGTAAAGAAAAATAAAAAAGGACGACAACAGGTAGGACGATATAAATGGAAACTGTCCAGATACAAGGCAAACATACTTGTCGCCGTCCATTGCACGCTGCCGTCAAATATCTCGGAGTGTACACCAGGCCATGCTGCACCAATGTTATGAGGTGGAGTCGCCGCATCCTCACCGCTTGACCGAATTAATAATAACTACGAACCCTGAAAAAGCGGTAGGAATCATTGGACTAACAGATGGACTAGGCTGTTCCTCAATTCTCTGCGCAAGAGCTCTGGCTGCTGGCAAAGTTACTGCCTTTTTCTGACTGATCAGCCTGAGTGCTTGGCGCAATGACTACTGCTACTGCAGAGGATCGAGTATTAGGATGTCAAGAATTCAAAGACACTGAATGCCGCTATCTGTAATCTCTCGCATTAACGACGATTATGTCTTATGTTTCCAAATTGCCTGCGTGTTCTCGCCTCTTAATACCCTTTCATCAATACCTGGATCTACTCGGGTTGAGTCGCATCTGGATCTGGGACCTCAGGTGGGCGCACCCTACGACCCTTTGTCCTTCTATATATTTCTCTGCCTAGAGTTACATAGGGTATCTTCAGATCATGCATGGGTATGTATATGAAGATTTATGGAACACCGTAGCTAGGTACTGATAAACAGGTAAGACCATAGGTTCAGACAGGCTAATGGATGACGGCACTCTCGTTATTGGGGAAATCGGACAAGAAATACCCTGCTTGCGTTACTTTCCTACTAAACCGACACACCTTCACTTTGATATGAACGAGGTTGAACAGATTGATTGGTGTCGTTCGGATATGCTGTACTCATGTCTCCTGGAGAGTTGGCATCATTCCATTGCAATAAATGTCTAGAATCTCATGTGTATCAAGTCCACTTTCAATTCTGCTTGCACCTTAGTTAGTGTTACTATAATATGTACACGCGTATAGAGCTAGAAAGGCAATGTTCGGAGTAGAGTTAACCAACCCTGAACGGCTTTGGCCAACCCAAAGCTATCGAAAAGAATCACCAGGAGGCAGTATGAGCATTTGGTTATCTTAGACTCCGTCTGTAAGTCTTAGATGTTTGTCTGTGTAATTAACTATCACGAGAAACTAGGTTCACTATGAGTCCGACTCATCGAAACGTCTGCTGGCATGGCATATTTCTATCCTAGGAATTGGCCGGACTCTAAGGAGCTGGGATTCTTGATGACAACCTCAAGAAAAGGGCCTGGCACGCTGGCCTACCAGTCTACTATGGCTGAACTAATACCATTTTCGATATGGATTTCAAGAAGTCACTACAGCATATTTTCGGGAATTTAAGGACGGGGATGGAAGATCAATGATCTTAGAGAATCCAGACAGTTAGCTTCAGGGTAGGAGGAAGGTGATGAGTGGTCTCTTTACCCGGAGATATCTTATGAACCGAGAACAATGGTATCTTCAACGGCATTACCCCATGAAGTCTCAAAGCTACGACAGATCCATTTGTCGCTTGAGTCAAGATTCTTTCATATTTGACTGCATATTTTATGTAAGTACAGCACCGCAAAAAGGAGATAGGAAATGAACCACACCTTCTTTCTAGCGAAACAAACCCAAATTAGCGCTGACAAGTGTCTCAACGCTAGAGATCATTACTCAAATGATAATGAGTTAAGAAAGTCCTCCAATACCTCGATGCACGTACACGTCAAGGGCTGGGAAGGACAACGTGACAATGGGGGCAGTCCTCAAGACAAGCTAGAGATATTTGCACTACTTCGTTCATCATGAAGCCGTAACAGAAAAAGAACCTCAGCCACATGTCCATCCGAGGAACGCATCCAGAGAAAGCCAGGGGTAGATACGAGGTCACTGCGGGATGTCCGAGTGGAGCTAGGTAGATAGCCACGAGTCAAGACCAAAGAGAGCACATAACCTAGTCGCCTTCCTCACGAGAGGTGGCTATAATAAAGTTCACAGACCCTGGCGATCCGGAAGAATAGGTATCAGAGCATTGGGTCGCTACATGCTGCTATGCAAGGTTTTCCGGGACTAGACGGGCTGTCCCGGCAGTGCTTACGTTGACCGGATCAGCCCTCCTAGAGTTGAACCGGGTAAGAGAATGTATTTGAAATCGACAATTCAAGCTTAATCTGTGATCCCGGTACTTGATTTGTGTTTGATGTAGGGTTTCCGAACCTCGAAAGAGATGGAGGGCGTCTCGCGGCATGCCCGAAGCCAGGGGCTCGCCTCGTCGGCAGTCTTGCGAACTTTTACCAAAGCAGGGTCGTATCAATTCTCCTTCCTATCTTGTCACAGAAACCACGAGACTTTGTTAGGGGTCACCAGGGCGGACGAGCAAGCTTGCAGAGAGGGCACGGTGGACTGAACTAGCTAGTACAGGATGACGGACTGAGCTCATTGGGGATGGGGTGTTCAATCAGGTAATGATGCTGGAGGTTTGTAGAGGGCCTGTAAGGTTCGGTTGAAAGGAGACTTGCAGAGTTCGCGAACGAAGTTTGCGAGAATCCGAGCATCCATGCTAGCTTTGAACACAGTGCACTCTGAGCTTTGGTTTCCGCGACGCCTTACTCTACCTACCTCACTTGACAAAAAGTCTTAAAGTTAAAGGAAGCTCTAATTATGGTCCGATTGAGCCGATGACGGAAAGTTGTTGTTCTTTAGTAGCACAAAGCTGTCACAAGATGACGCTGAGGTCTGGTTGCCTACAATGGTGGATTTTTGACCTTGTCTAGACCACTCTTAGTCTTTGACCCCTGAATCTCACCTGCTGACGCGGCTTCGTTATGCTGCGGCAAAGGCCAGTTTACGTTGGCTTGATTGCAAGCGACTATGTTGAGTATGCCAAGACTAACAATGAAGGAGAAACTTCGCCAAGAAACAATATCTTTCGAGTACCTTCGGCATACTCGTCATCACGGCTAAATTTTCTACCTAGCTTTGAGCGGGCTCGTAATGCAATAGCAAGGGTATCTTAGGTCGAAGCCTGTGCACTCCTCTCGAGTTGCGCGGCATGTTAGAGAGTTGGAAGCACGAAGCCTCGATTAGTCCGCCAAGCAATTTTAAATGTGACGATACTATATCACATAGAGTCTCGAACGTCGGGGAGTGTCTACCAAAGGATGACATACTACGTAGTAGCCATCGCCAAGGAACGCGATAAGACTGCGGCGCTAGGGACGATACAGTGAAACCTAGAAGATCCGTGAGCAAGCACCATCCTAGTCATAGGGATGAAGTGCAAGGGGATGAACTATAAGGGCCCCGAGACGCCCGAGGCCCGAGCAGCTTTCCTCATACGGCTAGTCCCTCGCAGCAGCAGCAACTCTTTTGTCTTAGATCGCCCACGTGCAAACCTACGAATCTGTCGGACTTTATTTGACTCCGATCTGAGCACGGATAGAAAGAAGGGATATTTATCTTGAACTCTATGAGCGATACGGAAAAAAAACCGAAAGTAGCTTTGAAACTTCACCCATTGAGGAACCAGCAGGTCTTCTAACAATATTTGTCACTGTATACCTAACTTTCGAGGGTCCAGTCACCAACTGCCAAGCATTCTTATGGATTTGGTTTGTCATTCACCTCCGCAGGATTCCTTTTCCCCACTGTCGCGGGATAATTAAAGAGGGGTCCAGCGGAGGTGATGCGATTAATGAGACCATTGCTCTCGCCAGCATATTAGGTTTAATTAATGAAAAATACGAACGTCTTGGCGGTTCCCTGCAGCTTGGCGGGCTGTGCAAGTGGGTTGTTCTGCCGGCCAAGCATTTGACAGATGCGGGGAGCATCCAACGGTTTTCACAGATGGGGGAATCATCAGCGTGGGAGCACGGATCGTCGTGGTGAATTCCCTGAATCGGCTACGGTGAAGCTAGCCATGTGCGTAACCGTCGGGCGGTTCTCCCATGCGCCAACTACAACACATGTCAGGGACAGACATGGAAGTAAGAGCAGTCTGTATGAAATCTTTTCAGAATTTATGATTTAGGGAAACTAGTGAAGATACAGATTATCTATGGTTCTAATACAACGCCTCGGAAATAAAAACACAAGCAGCCACCGCCTGTGTGACATATCTGTTGCTACAAACAAGTACGGAATAATATACAGGTGCCAAGACATCAGTCCTCCATCGACTTAACCGCCATGGAGATGACATTCGACTCGCCAGGAGCGTTCTGAGGAAATCTAGAGTTGAAGCCGAGGACGGAACGGGCCTTGAGGAAGGTCGACGTCTTGATGGACAGCGCCTGGGTAGAAACAAACCAGCTGACGCCTTCGCTGCAAGGGGGGGTTGTCAGGGAGCCGCTATATCTGAAGCAAAAGTTAGTGGACTGTATCCAGACAAATCCCTGTCAGCCAAGAGACTTACGACTGGAAGGAACCGGCAACCAGGGTCTTAACCAACTCGGACATGACCAATGGCTTGGTAGTGACGACGTCTCCGGGGGTCGGGATCTGATCAACAGATCCCAGCACGGTCTCAAGCAGAGTGGAGGATGTTGCGGCCTTGATGGAAGAGGTCTTGCTGTCGTTGAAGGACTTGGCCTCTCTCGCGGCAATGTCTCGAGGCTTGCGGCTCTTGCCCTTGGCCTTGGCCGCAGCGGTTCCGTCGTCAAGATCGATATAGACTCCAATGACGGCAATCTTCTCGTCCTCGCTCTGCCAGACCATGTGCATCTCCATGGCCATGCTGGTACCGTTGTCGAGATGCTCGCTGGGGAGGTGGAAGTGGAACTGCTTCAGGGTGTAGTCGACGTCTCCAACCGAGATGCTTCCTCCCTCTGCAATGACCTCTACGTTGGTTCCAAGGTTCTCAAATTCGGCGCCCGCCTCCATGTCGGGGATGGTGATGCCCAGCTCGGACCCAGGCACGACGGTGAATGACGAGGAAACCATGTCGATGGGGGATTGGTTGCTGCCGGTGGCACATAGGCCGTTTGCCACGTCGAGGGCTTGCCAGTTGGTAGGACCCTATTGCAGCAGCGTTGGTTAATCCCCCTGCTCGATACAGACGACATTTCGATTGTGACGGGTGTTGGTACATACCTGGGGTCCAATGTAGCCGAATTTCGGGGCCTCGAACACGCCCTCCTCAGACCGAGGATGCAGATGTGTTCCGTAAGCACATGACGCCAGGGCGCGGGAGGCAAAGGCGGCCAAGAGGCCGAATACTACAGTGCTGGGGGCCATGCTGACAAGGATGAATGGAAGTGAAGAACAAAAGACCGTCGAGGTGTAAACGTTTGCGAGATGAGATGAAGCAGAAGCAGAAGGATGAAGAGATCGAGAGCCAAGAAAGCGAGGTTGTAAGAGGCCGTCCCCGACTTTAAGTAACGACGAAACTCGCAACGGCCTGCGCTCGGGACGGCTGGTTCAAGGGTTCTGGGAGGGGGGGGGGATGCATCTCACTCATCCGGAGTACCTGGTAAAAGACGCACTGCTGCAATCCTCCCGCTCGGCCCCTGTCGTTGGTTGTCGTCGTCGCCGCCGACAGGGACGATATCGAAGGGACGCCCGGCTTGCCGGGGAGGTGTCAGACCGCGCCTCGCAAAAGTCGGCCGGGGGTGGTGGTCAACTAGGCTAGGGGGTGAAGTCGAGAGCCCAGAGCGCGTGGGCTTCTGGATACCGAAAAAGCAGTGGAGTTGGCGGCGAGCTCGTACGGAATCGGGGCGTGGGAACTAGACGATAGTCGATATTGCCGGGCGTTGTTGGGAAGCGGGCCTGGCAATGCGGGGGACGTCAAGGGATCCTTGTTTTAAGTTCTGCAGCAGACTTGAGGACGGGACGGTGTCATGTCAGGGTCGTGTCAGGATCGTGCCAGGGTTGCCAGGGTTGTCGCGGGAGTCTTCAGGGTTGTTTTTGGTGGTTTGGAAACCCGGTTGCAGGGCGTTTACTCTACCACCGTGGCACTGGACGCTGCGACTCTCCGCCGCTGTAGGCGTTGCAAGTTCTGCCAAGTCAAACCTGAGCTTTTTTTTAAGCATGTTCCGGCCTGTGGTGGGGGATGTTCTTGTCCGTCTTTTTGATTCTTTGGTCAACGCCACCACCGTGAGAAAAAAAAAAGAGCACAGTCAACAGAGTCAGCGCACGCACGCACGCGCAGCAATCCTTCTGCGCCCCGCCGCCTCAGCTAAGTTCCGCATGACGATTTGTTGGGGTCCTGGCAGTAAACAGTGAGCAGTTGTTTTCGATTCCCAATCTCGGGCTTCGTACAGCAACCTGGGCGGCTTCCAATTGCAACCGAGGAAAGGGCCAGAGTCTACTCGGTGATGTTTGTCTGACGCCGCGACGCGAGGCAGAGACGTCGTATGTTTCGCCGCCCGCCAGCCAGAAAGGGAAGCCCAAGGCCGAAACTCAAACAGACGGTATTTGTGTTCTGGTTCTGTCTGGACCGGACTCTAGAGGGTAACACAGACGCCCGACTGTCGACTGCAAACGTCGCAAAGGCCTCACTTGCCTGGTGCCAAGGAATCCAGCAACGGCCTGGAATCGTGCCAAGAGCCGGAGGTCCCACGTTGACCGTTGAGGTCCCTTGCTGAGGTCCCTTGCAATCAATGCCCTGTAGGGATCCGCTGTAGCTCCAGGGCTCTCAAATGGTGCCGCTAAGCATGTGCTCGACGTCCCGCCAAGTTCCAACGCAGCCTCGTCTCATGACCTCAAGGAACAGCGTTAAGCTTAAGTTTTGGGCTATCCTAGCACAAATGCGCCCCCAAACGGGCTATCTCGCTGACGAACACCCGATCTACATCTGTCCGTTTGAAGCTTAAACTCGAGGCTCTAACTCCAAGGAGCCCCCGTACGAAGTACGAATACCTTGAATAGGTAGGTGGCTTGCGGGCTTGGCACCGCTGTGGCACAGCGGTAGACCAGGTACCCTGTGGCACAGTACCGGGCAGGTGAAGATAGGGCGGACTCACTTGAGGAATTTGTCAGCTGATCTCAGGCTCGCTCACCCAGCCCAGTCTCTCACGGTGAGCCTGTCACTCTCGCTCACAGGCTCAGAGTTTCTCATTCTCACCGTTCGCCCCTTGTCAGCTGATCTGACGTGCTTCCTGCGCCCCCGCCGCCACTATTCGTAGGAGGCCGAGAATCCGGAGCCCTTCACTTCCCATCACAGTCCGGTCAAGTCAAGCTTGCGCTCTCGGAGTTTTCCCATCCGTCCGTCAATCACGATTCATACTACATCACATATTGCATCTCCCTTCTCTAAATTTACACGTGAAACGCCGTCTCTTGTTCCAGGCGCCATGGCCCCGCTCTACCGCAAAGCCCTCGTCCTCGGTGCCACGTCCGGCATTGGCGCCACCCTTGCTTCAAAGCTCGTCTCGACTGGCACCAAAGTCATCGCTGTTGGTCGCCGTCAGGATCGCCTGGACGCGCTAGTCGAGGCTCACGGCGCGGATGGCCTCAGCGCCATTCGCTTCGATGTCACTCGCCTGGACGACATCAGGGCCTTTGCCGAGTCCGTCTCCCTGTCCAACCCCGACCTGGACTGCGTCGTCATCAACTCTGGCATCCAAAGGGGCTTTGATTTCTCCCAGCCAGAGTCCCTAGATCTGTCCAGTCTTGGCACCGAGCTGACCACCAATTACACTTCCGCCGTCTATCTCACTGCTGCATTCCTGCCACATCTCAAGTCTCAGGCACGCGCCCATCTTGTTTATGTCAGTGCGACCTTGGGTCTCATCCCGTCCATGATCCGGACGCCCAACTACAATGCGTCCAAGGCCGCGCTTCACTCCTTTATAATGAATGTGCGGAGCCAACTTGTTGATGCCGGGCACAGCAATGTGCGCTTGGTTGAGGTTTTCCCGCCCGCGGTCCAGACGGAGCTGCACGATGAGAACCATCAGCCAGACTTGGTGAATGGAGGAGAAATCGGCATGCCAGTCGTCGAATTCGTAGATAAAATGCTGGAAGGACTCGCAGGCACCGACGACCAGTTTGCAATTGGGCCAGGGGAAAATCTACTAAAGGAGGGTGGATGGGAGTCGGAGAGGGCGAGGTTGTACGAGGAGCAGCAAGTCGCCATAAATAAGTCGCTGGCAAAGTATCTGAAGAAGTAAGACAATGAATCCAGTCGCCAATCATGCGACGCGCATTCTTGTCCAGAATTGAAGAATTGAAGAGTTTAGCTGGTTCATTCAGTGAGCTGGCCGCTACGGTTAACTTCATCTGTGGCAGCCTTTCACTGTGTCAGTCTTCTAGGACACTATTCCACAATAAGCGAAACCCCTTTTTTGAAATGACCCACGACTGTGCTGTGTACGGATAATCATTCATACAAGGTTCGCAAGCCTGTAATCCAGATAGGTGAAAAACTGATAATGATGTTTCTCGTACGTGGTTGAATTTGTAGCTACGAAGAACTGACAACTCAGATCTCTCCGCGTCATAATGGAGGCCTTGAAACGCGTATTCGGAGTGGCTCCAGCGAGAACGGCGCCGCCGCCGGTGGAGACGGACGACGTGTACCCCGTGCACATGCTGGACGACACCGGGTCACTCCGGGGCATTGTCGTTACATGGACGCTACGCTTCAACGACGTGCTAGACGCTGACAAGCTGCACACCTCGCTGTCGAAGCTGCTGGACATTGGAGACTGGAGAAAGGTTGGCGGTCGGCTGAGATTAAAGGTACGCTTCTCTGAGCGATGGTTATTGCTACTGAGCCAGTGAGCTCACACCGGCCAGGACAATGGAGAGCTGGAGATTTGCGTCCCACGGCCCTTCACAGCAGAGCGTCCTGCGGTGGCCTACTCACACCAGACCCTAGCCGTGGACATCGAAGACCATCCGCTGGCAAAGACGCTCCCCAAGGCCACCGAGGGCGCGTCCATCCAGGCTGGACCGGCCGGCTTCAGGGCCTTCGCGGCTCGTGAAGATGCGCCCGAGACGCTGGAGGACTACATCTACCACGACACGCCGCAGCTGTCGCTGCACATCACGTCCTTCAACGACGCGACGCTGGTGGCCCTCTCGTGGCCGCACACGCTGATGGATGTCATGGGCCAGCAAGCCCTGCTGCACAGCTGGTCCTTGGTGGTCGCCGGGCGTGAAGCCGACGTGCCGCCCATGCTCGGTGCGCGCGAGGACGCCGTGTGCGCCGCCGCGGATGCGCCCGGCGACAAGGAGGAGTTCAAGATGGGGCAGCTGCGGCTGAAGGGATGGGCGATGCTCATGTTCGGGCTGCGGTTCGCCTGGGACCTGCTCTGGAACCAGGTCGTCGAGACGCGCTCCGTCTACTTGCCCAAGAGCGCCGTGGCCGCGCTGCGACGCCAGGCCGCCGAGGACATGGTCGCTGCGGACAACGGCGAGAAGCCCTTCGTCAGCGAGGGCGACGTGCTGACGGCGTGGGCAACGCGCGCTATAGCGTCCTCGCTGCCGCAGCCACGGCCGGTGACGCTGCTGCACGTCGTCAACGCGCGCTTCCGCCTGCCGTCGCTGATGCAGGCTCCGGGTGTCTTCGTGCAGAACATGGCCGTGGCCGCCTTCACCTTGCTCTCGCCCGACATCGCCACGGGGCCTCTGGGGCCCAGCGCTCTGGAGAACCGCCGCCATCTGATGGAGCAGGTGACCGAGGGACAGGTGCTGGCCTTCCTGCGCGAGCTGCAGGGCGAGTCCAAGGCTGGCAGCGACCCGTCGATGGTGTGCGGCCAGTCGGACGCGCTGCTGATTCCCTTCACCAACTGGACGCGTGCCGACATCTTCAAGACGGCCGACTTCACTGCGGCGGTTGTGCGCGCCGGCGAGACGGGCCCGTTGCGGACTAACTCGCCCGGGACCATTGTGTTCCATCACGCCCAGTCGATGCGGACGAGCGCCGTCGTGAGGAACGTGGTCGTGCTGCTTGGCAAGGACCACGACGACGGATACTGGATGACTGGGGTTCTTCTGCCCGCCACTTGGGCCAAGTTTGAAGAGGAGATAAAGAAGATGTGAATTGGGGTAGAGAGCTTTTTATTTATTTAACGCCCAAGGGCTGGGAGGGCGACCGAGTTCGCGAAGAGATACCATTAATTGCTGTTAGAGGCTTCACAATATTAGTTCGCCTTGTCAATATTTTACTTCGTCCTCCTTAAGTGAACCACTATGACGGTTTTTCAATTACTCGACAGACTTCAGTGACACGTTCTTTCTAACATGACGTCTCAAAAATCATTCTTCTCAATCAAATGCCCATCACAGTTCGAACTCGGCGAAGTCATCCAAGTTTAAGACAACGCTGCCTACCCTGCATATATCACATCCACCACGTGACTCAAACCATCACAGTTAATTTGGCGCCGACAAGTAATCGACGCCAAGTCCATCATCGCCATTTCACAATCCCCAAACCACATGGCGACGCGCCAACATGCGCCTATTAAACCTTCACTCCCTAAAGCTAGAGATCTTTCTCGGTGAAGTTCCTCCCTACGCCATCCTATCACATACATGGGGCAAGAGAGAAGTTACACTGCAGGATTTAGACAATGATGACCTGGACGACCTGCCAGGATGGAAAAAGATTATTGGATTCTGCAAGGCCGTCAAGCATTTCTTCCCCGAGCCCTTGGGATACGTCTGGGTCGATACCTGCTGCATAGATAAGACAAGCAGCGCCGAGCTGTCCGAGTCCATCAACGCAATGTTCCGCTGGTACCAAATGGCTCAGTGCTGCTTTGTCTATCTTGAAGACGTGGGCCGTCAAGACTCCGCTGGAGCTGGTACCGATTTTAAAGCTTCGCGATGGTTTACCAGAGGCTGGACGCTTCAGGAGCTACTGGCACCACGCACAGTGGAGTTCTTTGACGGCGATTGGAACCACTTGGGTAACAAAAGGGATCTTGCCTCCGCGTTGTTACTTAGAACTGGAATCGACGAGAAAGCACTGCTGGACGGCGATTTCTCATCGGCAAGCGTTGCTAAAAGGATGTCCTGGGCTGCTGAGAGACAAACGACGAGGCCAGAGGACATGGCCTACTGCCTCCTCGGCATTTTCGACATAAGTATGACGATGCTCTATGGCGAGGGCGAGAGGGCGTTTATTCGGCTGCAGGAGGAAATCCTCAAAGAATACGACGACCACTCAATATTTGCCTGGGACTCTTCTGCCGTGCCAGAGTCCGCCCACACCATCGGCATTCTGGCAACCCACCCCTCCTTCTTCAAAGATGCCAACAAAATCGAACCCCATCCGAGTGGAGGAGATCCGCCAGTCGTTACCAACAAGGGCATTCAGATCAGCCTGCCGCTGATAGAGCTGCAGATCAACCCAGGCCAGACTCTCGGGATGCTGTCATGCTCTTCGCAGGGCGATGTTGCCTCAGCCATTGGAATCCATCTTGTCAAGAGCACCGTTCACAGCGACCAGTACAGTCGAACACGGTCTAAACCCATTAGCTTTGCAAGCCAGATTTCCGGGTTTAGGCCACAGAGAGTGTACTTGGCGAAGAGAAACAAAGTCTCGAGAGACGAGGGTTCAGCTACTACGTGTTGGCTTCACTACGGCCCAGAGTCTGCTGTCCAGCCTATCTGCACGCATCCGCAGACTTCTTGGCACCACAGTGTCTTGACGCGGACTATGACAATGAACCTGGCGGGTGCATCGTCCGACAACATTACCACCGCAGTTGTTTTCAGAATTACCTCGTGTGGGGACTTGTTCTGCATTCTTCTCAAGTTGAAACCCAAGGAACGGATGAGCCAGCTGAGCATGATGCCAGGCAAATCCGTAGGTGAGTTGCTGGACAGGCTGGACACTGAACCGCTCACCACTGGTCCTGAACTAGAGTTATCTACTACCAAGGTATCAGGAGAATGCAATGTTCAGCTGATCCGAGGCACGTGGATGTACAAGATTACTGTTACTGTGGCTGATAAGAAATAACCAGTGGACGGGTCCCTGGTACGATAGAGTGGACAAATATTCACCAGGAAAAAGTGGTTTATGATAAAATTACAGCCCCAGGGCCTTGTCTAAGACGAAGCTTCTTGCTATTGGACTTTGGCTTATGAATACATGAAGAAATGTCAGAATTTTAGAAAAGGTAGCATAGAATAAAACAGGGCTTGAATATTCCAGAAAAGAAGTCGAAAGTGCGACTAGTAGACGGGGAGCTTGAATGCGGGGAGCTTATAAGTCCAGCTGTCGACAGAGTCCTTGTCATTGACACAGTCAAACGAGCTGCTGTTGCCGTGCCAGAGAGGACGAGTAGGCCACTGGCAGAGCATCTGAGTCTCGCCCTCGTTCGTGCCAGAAGAAACAGTGGCGTTGAGGCGGCTCGGCTTCACGCCGTTCTCGACCCAGTGGATCATGATGTCCATGTTGTCCAGGGGGTACGGGCCAGGCTGGAGCGAATTGGTTCCGCAGTGGCCTGCGCCGGGGACCAGGTAGAACTGGTACCAGTCCTCGAGCGCCTTGAGGCTCTTCTCCTGCGACATGTCGCCGTACATGATGGAGCGGACAGACTGCCAGTAGCGGACCGACGAGGCGGCGGGGACGCTGGAGTCGGATTCGCCGTGGTAGTGCAGCAGCTTGCCCCCGGACGATTGGAAGGGAGTGAGGTCGGGGAGCGTGGTCTGCAGGCTGTCCATGTACCGCACCATGCCCGTGGTCATCCACTCGACTAGGGTGTCGTAGGTGACGTTGTTCAGGTCGGACAGGTTGTCGAGATCTAGTAGCTGCACGAACTTGGTGATGTACTCGCCGCCGGTCGACGGGATACTCAGCTCCCACGCGTCCGTGTCCGAGTTGTACTCGGTCTGCGCGTCGCCGAGAGCAGAGGCAATCTGCCACGAGAGGTACGCCCGCTGGCCCTCGGAGTTGTGCAGCCCGTTGTAGATGGCCTCGGCAACGGCAACTCCTTCGGCGGACACGGTTCCGTTCTGCTCCGGCTGGCTGCTCGTCGTGCTGCCCTGCGCCTGGCGCTTGTCGAACCCGAAGCCGAGGGAGGTGCTGGTCTGGGCCGCGCAGTAGTAGGGCTCGCCGATGATGGATTTCAGGTCGAAGTTCAGCTTGCACAGATCGGTCCGGGAGACGACGCCGTCGGTTCTTCCGTCGAGAGGGTCGCACGCGGCGATGGTTGCGTTTACAATCTTGTCCATCTCGCACGGCGGCGGGTAGTATCCCAGAGTCTCCTCGACCATGGACGAAAACACGTGGAGAACCTGCTGCTGCGCGAAACGGAAGGCCGGGGCACCTACAACCACACCGTCGTACTCCTCGCCCCATCGCTGCACCTGACTCATGCCCTCTCGTCCGCCGTCGGAGCATCCCTCGTAGTACGTGTAGATCTTGGTATCACTGGACGCGCCGTAGAACGAGTTGGTCAGGGCTTTCCCAACAAGGGTCATCTCGCCGAGGGCCTGGTATCCGAACATGTGGGTGGCGTCCCAGTTGATGGACCCGTTTCCGTACAAGACCACTTCGTCGTAACTATAGTTGAAGGCGTCGTAGCCCGCATCCGTGGCGCCCCCAACAGCGCCGTAGCCAAGGCCGCCAGTGGCGTCGCTGGAAAGAGAGAAGCCTCCTCCGCCGGCAACGTAGAACCGGCTCTTGAAGGTCGACGGGCTCGGGAAAGCGTACTTGAGGACCACCTCGTCTCCCTTGCCGGTGTGCGTGTAGGCGATGGTGACGTTGCAGTAGGTGTAAGCCGTGGTGCTGCCCATGCCGGAAGTCGCGTTGTACACGGCACTCGCCGTCACAGACGATGGGATTAGGTCGATGCCGAGCAAGGTCCCGTTGGCGGGAATGGCGGCCTGCACGTTGGATACTGTGCAGACATCGGCGAGAGATGCGGCGCTGGCGGATGCTACCAGAGCAGCGACAACGGCGCACGAAGATTGACGCATGCTGGGTCAAGTGAAAGTTGGAAGCGAGTGGGATGAAGACGCCTTGGTTAAGGAGGGAATGTTCGATTGTTGAGAACCATTCCAGGAGATACCGTTAGTTTATAGCCTTCTTATACAACTAAGGCTAAACAAAAGCTTTGAGCGGAGCGTCCATATTCGGATCTGAATACGCAATCACAGACTGATCTGATAGCCCGACCCAAGCTCCAGCCGCGAACCTTACGTCACCAAACTACAGTAGTCGATAATCCGACATCGGGTTCCCGTGTGAGGACGTCACTCAGTTGCCACGAGCCTGGGAGGACCACAGTGCGGAGGACTGTATGTAAAACCGAACAGGGCCGAACGTCGAAATGAAGGGGTTGAGGTGGACATATGGACATAGATTGAGTCTCTTTGCTGTAATGCAACTCTATCGTCTATAGTCCATGCCGATGGATGAGAGTTCGCAACTGGCGATAATTCGCAGGAAAATTAGGATTGCGGGCTCCGACGACCCGTAAATGATTCCCTGTCGGCACTTTTCCCAGGACCGCATGTGTCATCAGTTGCTTTTGTGGTTTCTTCGATGGCGTGGCAGTTCAAAGCCGCAAGAGCCGGTGGATCTTTCGACGGCCGATGTGAATCCGATAGGAGGCTGAAGATGTCGATTAAAAGGACGATGGATATTCCCGACGGGTGATGAGAAGCCGATAGGAGGCTGAGATGGTCGTTCAAAAGGAACAGTGGAGCAATCGACGGGTGATGCGAATCCGATTCGACGCCTGGCAATATAGTTTACCAATGCCATAAAAGCCCCGATCAAATTACGACGTCCACGAACCATTACGCGTACTGCCGGGGCTTTTAAGTCTGAGCACACCTAGAAGATTTCGGAAATCCGACCGAGGCCGACGTCAACTGCAAAAGGTCTTGAAATTCTCCAAAGACCGAGTCGATGTATTAAAGGATGCGGCCCGGCTCGAATTGTACTTGTTCGGCTATTGGGTAGAATGATGGACGCATTTCCTTCTTCTCAAGGCAGTCATCAGAAGCTGAATTGTTTCCGCCATGACCCCGGCTATCAACAGCTTACACCGCGTAAATTTAGATTGAGATTGGACAGCTCGATGGCCTTAGACAGGTAGCGTTGCCTGCCGAGCGCAAACCGCTTTTACTAGCGATCAGCCTTTTCTCAGAGTCGCCATCTGGCTACATTGAAGTCCAGAAGAGATCAACATGTTGCACGTGCGGCTGAGATGGAGAAATCTGCCTTGCTGGTCGACAAGGCGACTAGCTGCTTGGCATTTTTTGGCTGCATCACAAGGCGGAATAGGACCTGCAGGTTAGAGTCATTAGAGAGGATGGAAAAGGTCTGGGTCTAATAACCGCTCAACTTCCTGTTGCAATCACTCGTTCTGGCTAAAGCAGTCCCTCAGCGGACGTCGAGTTTGCCTATCTATCGATTTTTCCTGAGAAGCGCCCCTCAAATGATCTGAATCACTGATCTCGCGATCCCCTCATCTAGCGACTATGTGCCTTCCATTTCAGCGACAGGAAGAAACACCAATTTGATGTCCGCGATTTTACCACGAACCATGTGACCGTGGACGCTTCAAGTTTCAGGCGACGAAGACCCAAGAAATGAAAGCATGTAACAAGTCACGGGCACGGGTCCTCTCACAGAGGCATGTGGTTTGGCTTTGCCTTCTTCAGCACCGACGGTGGAGGAGACGGCGGGGGCGGAGGCGAAGGCGGAGGCGACGGAGGCGGAGGAGGTGACTGATATGATACGGATTGTATGGAAGGAGTTGAAGGATAGTGAATCCTCCACTGACTCGTGTAAAGAACTACAGTTACTGAACATCGATGGGTGGCGTATCCAGCTTGAAGCTCGCAGTGTACGATACGTCTGAGGTTGGTCCATTATTTTCCCTGGCGTCTTGAACCAGGCTTAGGTGACAACAACGATCCATGGTAGTTTCTTGTCCTCAATTATGACATGTCCCACTTGTTTGAGAGAGAACCGCTCTGCGTGGGAGATACAAAGACGATCCGTCAAAATGACTACTGAGTCCCAATAAACTTGCCGGTTCTCTTTACCACAGCATCCATAGACACAATTTGGAGAATTCAGTTTCCTCAAATGGAGCATCGTTGAGTTCCGGTCTCAGTGCTGCTCGTAGTGCCAATGCCTTTTCTCTACAGGCCATTGATTCAGCTTGCATGCCTCGGTCCGCATGGATTTCTTTGAGCTTGTATAATGCACCAGCTCGTTGGCCCTCTCCCTCAATAGAGGTCTCAGATATGTCGACTACTTCTTCAAGTAGTTGCCTGGATGATGTGTTCGAATAGTATTCGCGGCTTTTTTGCAAGGAACGAAGCACTTACATCGCTGAGCTTACATGGCCCTCCATCCGTAGCATGGAAGCGACATCGTACTACGAGTCGCAGGTCTTAAGCCGGTTTCTGAGCAGCTTTTCACGAAAACCAAAGCCTTCAATGCCAGTCTCAAGACATCAGTCAATCATCCCTGTGCAAGGCGAATACGAGACAACAAGACCATGTCGCCCGAGAAACGGGGATTACCAATACCAAGGAAGGTCTCATCAGTAAAGTGTTTCAGGAACGGACATCTGGCAAGCATCTCCTCTGCCTCATCAGAGCGGCCCATGCGAAGAAGGAGACTCGACATGTTACTGTAGGAGTTGCCGATTCTGTCGCTGTTGGCCTTGAGCCTAAGACGAATTGCCTCTTGGTGTGCTTTGAAGGCGAGGTCTAATTCACCCATTTCAGTGTATGCCAGAGCAACATTGTTCAGGCTGTAGGCAATGAGAGGGTCCTCTGGACCAAGGCTGGCCTTGCGTATCTCCAGGGCACGTGTGAAGGGCTCCAGAGCCTTGGCAGGTTGGGCCAGGTCCAAGTCGATGAGGCCGCCAAGGTCGATGGCACTTGAATATTCCAGACTTGCCTTGTCCTCGAAGGTAGAAATTGCTTGCTCAACCATTCTTTTAGCGACCATGTACATCTCACTCTCATAAAGGTACCTACACAGAAATGCATCATCAGTAGGAGAATAAGAGGGTATGGGTTAAGTATACCTACCAACTGCACCTCAGCAGGAGATTAGCAAACTTCTGTCGATCTCCTGGGCTCTTCCCCTAAAATATTGCCAGCTGGACAAGATGGTTGACATGAGGAAGACATTTTTCACATCGCGACCAAGCTGCAATTTGATGGCCGATATCCGTGCTCGAGTGATCTGGGAACCCTTAGCTTAGCAGAGCATGTGGACTACGGCATCAAAGTACTTGATGCTCTTCGACTCGCTGAGCCTCTTCTGGACCACCGACTGCACTAAACGATGAATCGAAAGGATCGCTAAGTCGCTTTCTCGATTGACAAGGGCTGCTCGGAGGAGGTCCTCCGATGCATCACCGATGCTGCAAAGATAATATCAGCGCAGAGCTTTGGAAGCCTTGTAGAAATAGCAGGATACCACTTACTCCATTTCGTCAGATAGGAAAGAAAATTCATCATCGATGTTCTGAGAACCTTTCAACAAGATGTCCTCAGAGATACAATCCGGGTCAAAGAATGACAGCAAGTTCGGAAGGTGGGTAGAGGTCTCGGTCAACCTCTCAAAGAAGACGTTCCACACCGTGCTCAGCGTATACTCGTAGTCACTGCCAAGCGCCCTTCGTGCATCAATCTTGGCAGAATAACGCTCGTATAGCGGTAAGAACTCTTTTAGAGACATCTTTCTCTGCTTAATGAATCCGCCAAACTGTGTGAGAGCCAAAGGTAGTCCACTAAACGTCTTACTGATGGCAAAGGCGTGTTGTTCATCGTCTGGCGAAGTGTGGTCTAGGTCAAGTGCCTTCAGAAGCATCTTACTACCATCCTCGTCGCCTAGTGCGTCGACTAACACATGCTTGGTCACTAGAGATGTAGCAACGGTGAAATCTCGTGCTGTTAGAAGTACTGAGCCACGAATGGTGCCCGGCCATGCCGTCTTCAGAACAATGAGATTGTCCACATTGTGGAATATGATGAAGCGTTCCCGTGTTGCAGGATAGAATGCACTCGGCACGTTATTGGAGGCGATCCCGCTTGGATTGAGCGATCCCCAGGCTTGCGCCATGGTGGCCAAGTCTAGCACAGTCAGACTAGGATGTCGTTAGAGTACGTCCGTATAGTCTAGATCAAGCACACGCTCTCGTAGGACAACACAATTTGCATCGAACTAGAGTATCTCTAGAGCGGCCTCGGTGTTTCCAAGCAATAGCCAGGCATTTATTCTCCACTCCCAGTACTATCCTCCTTCTCTCCCCCGGCCGACGCCGTCGGCTGGGGGTAGGTTATTCACCAAACTAGTAGTAGGATCGCTGAAGGCAGAGGCCGCCTAGGCCTTGAAGAAGTCTTCGACGGCCCAAGGCGCTCTGCAGGGCCTACAGAATGCCCGCGTCGACCCAATAGCCCAAATCCACATCTACATAAACAACACGGCTGTTATCCAGGGGCTAACAACACTGAATCCTTAGCTTTGCCTACTTGATGATAAACTTTCGCAGTGAGGATTTCCCGTTCCGTAGCTCTTTCATCCAGTGGCTATTCATAGCCTCAAGTGAGGGAAAAAAGCTTCAGGAGTTAGCATGGAGCATCCCGCTGGGGTTGTGCTTACCATTGACCAACAAACACCCAATGTTTCTCGTACGGGCGCAAAATATAGGGCAGGTTTCCATCCAACAAGGCGCAAATGGTATCTCCGTAACGAATTGACGCGTCTGTGCTTCCGACCAACCCATGTTTACGAGTTTTGAAGCATGTCATTTCTAGCTTCTGTCTTTTTGCGTGAGTCCCGTTGTGCATGATGAAGCGGGGGTTCGGAAACGATGACTGGAATCCCAGCCACGAAAGCCAGTAGTCATGACGTTCAAATGTATCACTCGCTCCAGGCGGTTTCCAGCATATCCTGCGACGATATCTGGTAACTCTTTCAAATTCGATACCAGGCGCAAGATCAACATACCGCTGCGCCATTCCCACTATCGAATCGATCGCATAGCCTTCTACGGTTATCAGCTTTTCATTTAGAAGAAATATACAGTCTGCCGATGAACCGCGAGTGAAAGAGAATCGCTGCGTCAATGCACGAGGATTGGCGCTATTGTCGGACCACTCGACATCGGGATGATTCCCGCTTCCCAGAATTGGATCTTGGTTGGTTGGGACAGTCCAATCTGGCGCCCAAGAGGGTAGGTGTGAAGTTGATTTCCGGGATCCTAACGCGTTTCTTTCGACGTTATTGAGAAACTCCAAGCTTCGGCTCTGCTTATACATAATCTCTGCTACTCGCATGTAGAGTTCGCAAACAGAAATACCGTAGTCCGGTTCTAAAGGCGGCTGTACACCGAGTTCCTCCAGGAGCCCCAAAATTGCAAAGACCTTGTCCCGTGGATCAGTTGAACGGTAGTTTTTGAAGATCTTCAACAAGGCAAGGAAGTACTGGTCGGACAAGCTTTCACTTTGCTTTCCCTTGTACCACCTCAACATCTTAATTATCTCCATCTTCCCTGCACTCTCAATGAACAAATTGAAGTGTAACGGTTGGCCAGTCAAGATTGTAGCCTCGAGTATCTCATCGATACAAGTATGGCAGTAGTCAAAACTCGCCGTGGCCTTTATGATGCGATCCCAATCAGCAGCATACGGACCGCAGACCACCAAGGCTTTCCTGGCGAGGGTGATCTCCTGAAGGATCCATGCACGATCCCACCATTCGCGCTGCAGAAGCTCGCCCAGGGCAATCCAGTGGTACTTAAAGGATTGGTCTCTGACGACGTGGGATATGAATTCCTTGGCAGGGCCGACGCTCCATTCGTAAATCTCCGCTAGGCCAAAGAGAAGCCGAAATGCAGGCACGGTATGTTCTGTCGCCGTTCCGAGCCAGACGATTACCTGTGATGCTCGAGTATATATCTCTCGCATCAGAGCCACCTGCTGCGTTCGCTCCTTGGCGTTACTTTGGTCGATGCAAATTGCACCAATCCACAACAAAGTTGGGGAAACGAAATCACAGCTTAGGAGCGACGGGCCGTTATGTTGATGGCAAACGCACAGGCGGTCGCAGCAGTAGAGTTCGTTGAGCCGCAGGTGACGAAGAAGGTTCTCGAGGTTGCGTCTCACTGCCAACGGGCACCCATTGACAAATATTTGTGAAGTCGGTGACGACACCCCCCATACGTATGATACCGCCTGATACTTGAGGTCTGGGCCGTCTAGAGGAACCTCGACTAAGCAACAAGAAAGCGTCGGGTTGCCATCGTCAGTTGCTTCGTAGAGCGAGAGCATGCGAACGGATCGCTCCGTGGACAAAGGTTCGTAGGCGTACGTCGTCATTGTGACTGGTGGGCGCTGAGGTGTTGCTTGGTATCAAACAGAAGGCTACCAGTGGCAGTCGGGTGGTATAGTTATAGTCCAGTTCAGTTCAGTTAGCCACCCCGAATCATGTGATAGGATGACGTCAAGTGCCGGAAATGCTCAGGCACTTGTGGCTTGCGAAGTGCATAATTGCGGCCTAATGCTGCCCGACTGAGAGTCTCTGCTTCCTTCTCCGGAAACATTTGGTCCCGGACATGTTTGACATCGTCTGCTCATGTCGCGGTGAACTTGCAACAATGCGCAGCTGCGAATGTGTGGGCGAAACGTACTCCTAGGCACTGCCCTATAATGTGATTTTGTATCATTTGCACATGTGTAGGATAAAGTGCTGCGTTGTTTTCCGTGTGAGATTCTGGATTGTTACTGTAAGGAGGCGCGAGGCCGGCCGGAAGCCGAGCGCTCGAGGAAGGATTTAATTATAGCTTAATTTCCAGGACACATACTAAGGGGCCTAGATTTAGGTTCTAGTTCTAAAACGAGGATTAAGGTAGCCTCCTAGTTGGAGTTTCTATAACTTTCGTAGAGTAGATAAAGAGGCTGACAAGGAATAGGCCGCAAGTTTCGGGACTAGAAATGGGGTCAAGGGCGAGTAGAGGACTGCTCAGGGGAAAGGGTAAGCAGAAAGCTGATTAGGGCTGCACTGAGGCAGGCTGATGCATCGCTAGGTCGAGATTGAGCTGGAGAGCGAGGAGGCCCTAAGAGCAGCCACCTACGCTGACTAGGATCTCACTTGAGTTTCGTCTCAGAATACCGTCTGAATCATTCCTAGCAGATTGCTCGCGGAACCAAAAATTAGGACGCTCCAAAGCACGAGCCAAGTGGTAGAATCACGCTTATCCTGCTACAGCTGTCGGATGGAACGAAGTTTCTTGCTCGACGCGTAACTGTTCAGTCGTACGATCCTACGCCGAAGGTGCGGGTAGTCACCAGCCACGTCGTACTCCTCTCGCTCAATTAGAGGAATTGGACAATTGAATTGCTTCTTGCTGCAAATCAGGGACAAGAATTGATCATGTCCTTCGTGCGGTATGCGTGTGAACGGTTGTAGCTGTCGAAACAGTTTTCTCGATCGCCTGCTCTGACCGAGGAGCAGGTGGTAGGAGAGTAGAATCTCCCGAAGCAGCTCCGTGATATCCTCCTCGCTCGTCTCTGGCACTGATCCACGTCTTTCGGATTCACATCGGTGAATAGGGTCTTTCCGTCGCTACTTTGTGTCTTGCCTTTCAATGCTCGAGACTCAGGATGATAGATATCGATAGAGAAAGAGAGTTCCAGAATGCCTGTCCAGTTCCAAATGACAGGAGAGAAGTCAACCCACTGGATCCTGACACCACAAACCCTGGTTAACACGCGTGCGTTGAGTTCCTTGGAGATGATTACTTTGGTATTTCAGGTTATTTAATATGCCCTTGCGCTTCAGCACGGGGGAGCCCGAGTGTACCTGTAATAGGAAATGTATTTGGCGATTTTCGTCTCACACCTTCCGCTCCGCCCAGCTTTCAATGACGCCTTCAATTGTTGGCTCGTACTCCTTCAGAGTGATGATGTCCCCATCAAGGAACGTGTTGGCATGCACAAAGACGAGTGGAGGAGGTTTGTTTGCGAGCACTGTCTCTCGCCAATCGACATATTCCTCGTCCACCCTTGATAGCTCCTCATAGTATGTGCGACAACTTTCGGCGTCGGCTGTGCATCGAAACATGTGCAAGTGCAAGAGCATTTTCCCTAGCGCTGGCTTTCCATATGTACGAATCTTGGAACGGTCCACCCGAACTGTTAGGCTTTTCTTTGGCTTGTCGTGGGTGATGGTTATGAGGCCGCTGCCGTCACGAAGCAAGCACTTTAGTATGGCAAAGTGAGCCTATCTGGATGTTAGCATGCCTATCTCTATCGTAGATGCCTGTGTTTTCGGTGATACTAACGCGGCTGTGTGCCTGGCCCCATTTCTGTGACGTAGATTAGCAACAAAACCATTTTCCTCTTCATCAGGGCGCGTGGTACACTTACGCCGCTATGCACATTGAAATTGGCAAGTCCCCGCAAACCATCAACTCCTAACTGCTGGTACAGGTTATAGGTTACTGCAGGTGCCATATCAGTCCTAGCCAGCTGTCCTGTTTTGAGAGCTACTCACAGTCTTCGGCGCGAATGTCAGAGGTTTCAGTGAAGCCAAAGATCTCAAGAAGCTCCGGGTCGTCCATTAGATAGGCGCCAACAAGTTCGGCCCTGCACTCGTCAACCGTGGTTGCCAGGTCTCCAAATTCGCCGGTCCAAGTCTGACCGGGCTTGTACCAGCACTTAATGGGCTCCCCAGTGATGAGGTTGACGGGTGGGTTCTTGGTATCGAAGTTGAATTTTCCGTCTATACTCTCAATCATCATCCGCCCTGTGCCATGGCCAAGAAGCTCATGGAGCACGACCCACCAGTAGTAGGCCGGGAACTTGTGCTTCTGAAATTGCTCCGCCTCGGAAGCGTCAATAAAAGGGTACTGCTTCGCTTGGCTCTCGGCGACCATCCGATTCGCAATGATCACATTCTTGAAGCCGTCCTCTTGCCGAATGTCGTTGTACTGTGATTAGCGGTCAGTCTACACAAGAAACGCGCTAAATGGGTCTGCATATGAACTGACGTTTGGTAAGTTGATTCCTGGAAATATGATGCTCGAGCAGTACGCAAGCGCTATAGACTTTAAGCAATTAGTTGTAGACCTGGTTTGCATTGCCACTTACTATGGATACTCGAGAAATCGGGCGGTTCGAAGAGGTCTTTCTCAAACGGCCCTTTTCCATCATTCTCCGGTGTTGCCCAGGGCAGTCGACGGATAAACGTCGCCGAGTTTTCAACTAACTTGGCAAGAAGACTAGTCTCTTCGTCGTCTGCGATGGCCACCAGAGCCTCGAACTCTGCTCGAATCCCGTGTGGATCGCGATATGGCTCGACGAACCCGAAGATGTTCTCTACTCTGGGTGCCTTGTCTCGCACCCATGCTCGTTGCGACTTGCGGTATGTGTCCAGACTACCGGTTTGGAAGCTTTCGATGTACGCACCGAGAAACTGTCGCTGCAAATCGTTGGCCGCGAATTTGGACGCTTCCCTTAGCTCAGCGCACACCCGCTGAAGATCGAAAGAATGATCTCCCCTTATAAGTCTCACAGTTCCCTTGCTGTTGGGAAGAGGAAACTGGACCACGTCTCCGCCTTCAACAGAAGCAAGGAGGACCTCAAATCCAGTACCGTCATCTGCTTTTTGGAGCCTGGTATTCTCGGGGAAGATGGAGTTCTGCTCGAGAACCTTTGACACCATCATGACGTCCTCTTCTCTGATATCGTTCCCGGGATAGTAACTGCTCTGAGCAGTCTCACTCGGATAACCAAGACTGAAAGGCGGTCTGGCGTTTATCAACTCGCATGTTTCCTCATATAAGCCTGCCAATATCGGGGATCTGTCTGCCAGTTTCTGGAGTACAGTGCTATCTATGCCAGGAATGAACTTTTGATCTCCAGAACCCTGTGGGAGTCAGTACTGGATGTAGGCTTGATCTCTAAGCGCCAGGACGCACATAGTAGTTCCCCACGTTGGAAAGAAAAGTAGCGGCGTAGGTCAGGAAGCGTTGGAGGTTCTCGCTGCTGAACTCTGGTCCGATAAGGGAGCGCCAATTTCCAGAACAGCTGCGATAGAGCTCGAGGATGAAGTCGAAAATTGCGGATGACTCTGGAGAAACCTGTCGGAGGATGATCCTTGCTCCGAACCAGGCAGAGCTAGACTCGGTTTTTAGCATGCTATTTGCGTGTAGTGCTGGTCCCTGGGTCCGCGCTCACCGAGCCATGTGATGCGCATATCGCTTTTCCCGATCTGTGAGGCGCCCGAACTGGGCCTCAATGCCTAGCTTGAAGACCTGGACCCCATCGACAGCCATTGCGAGGAGTAGCAGTCTGGTGAGGCTTTTATACTTGAACGGCGTAGGAAATGGCCTGGGTTTGGAGATGGGCAGATGGGCAGAGAGGTCAAGGGAAGCTTCCCCGCACCTCCGGATGGCTGTTCAAGAGTGCTACGGTTGGGTATACTTCGGATGTGGAAAGCGAAGCAGCTTATCCATGAAGTGCTATAGATACAGTAATTAACAAACCGCAGCCAGTTAGATAGATTGTTGATAGACCGTTGTGCCAAAAGGGAAGGATCCCTACTTGTGAGTGGCGGGTATCTTGCACTAGTCACCTTGCAACATAAATTTTGTGGTTCGTTTGTGAGCGATAAATAGATACTTCTTAGCTCTCCCTCCTATTTTTCGTCTGGATTCATTACACATAACACATAACATGGAGATAAAACTCAAGCATAGTAAAATCCATTCCCATTATAACTATAGCTTATCCTTTCTTTTATAATGTGTTGGTGAGGGTGACCCGAAGCCAGTGATGAGGGGAGATACCCAACAGACCAAACCGGAGGCTGATGCAAGGGAAAAGACACGCTGCGTCTTCAGGCTTTCGCGAGGGCAGGCTAAAAGTTAGTCAAAACACTAGCAAATCAAAAACTAAAAAGCCCTACAGCATTTCGGCATCTTGATCAAAAGGGACATTTAAAAGTGACTGGAAATGCGGTCTCTTTTGGCTCTCAAATCCATTGCCTAAGCTGATGATCCTCCTAACTTCCTGATGGACTCTGTCAGTCACAATCCCCCTAGATTGGGCCAATTGTTGAAAATGGTTCCTAGCCAACTAAAACATAGCAATGCCTGCACCTTAAACAAAGAGTAATTGTTGTTAAGCCAAGACTATCCGCGAGTAATCGCAATTGCGTCGCGATTACGCTGCCTCACACCATCTATGACGCCTACAGCCAGAGGGGACCGGCCCGTCCCGTAGCCACGTTACACGCAGTTCACCTTTCGGCCCGCAGTTCATTCACAGAAGCACTACTGATGACACAGCGCCGTTGACGTGGAATGCACTGATTGAGTAATCCTACCTCCGTCCGTCACAAGCCGAGATGTGCAGTAACTCGCTTCACTAGTCTAATGTTGGTATATCACTGAGGGGGCTTGATGCAGCTGTTGCCTTACTGAGACCCTGGCTTTACTCCATTCAATGACGGTTGCCTGGTCTCGACGTTTATCCCGATTGGCCAAATCTGAGACACGGGACGTAGCGAGCGGCTGAAGCCGAGCATGCCAAGACCAACTCATCCTCCAGGGAAAGATCAGCTCCAACTATTGAATCTGTGGCTGGCTTGGGTGCATCAGGATCGTCCGTTTCCGAGTTTGGATTCTCAAGTTTTCAATGGGCGATTGGCCGAGATGCATTGTGACCTGGATTGTTTCACATGACTAACGTCACTGCCCTGCAAAGAACACCCGAACCCGTTTGCCAGGTTACCTACCGGTAGGATTCCCGGTTGTACTCCAATGCAGGTCTCAGTTCTCGTGAAGAATCCGACAACTTGCATGCCGCTCCTCGGTTCTCACAGCATCCTGTATGCTAAAAGTTGGAAATATGTTGCATGTACGTCACGGGGTGTGATCATTCTCAGGGCACGGCAACAATGGAAGAGACTACGTACGTCATCTATTTAAGTAAATGAACATACAGCTCCATCAACAAGATCAATGACCGAGTCAACATATAAAGGCGATTCATCTACTTTCTTTTCGTTCTAGGATCTCACTCCATAAGCCCACAGAGACCAACTTCAAGCTCCCCTAGCACTATTTTTCAATTCAGTAACGACACAACAATTCACAATCAGCCATCATGTCTGAAGCACGCAGAGAAGAGTTTGATGCCACTCACGCCTACTTTATCGGGCCAAAGGGTACGAACCTTCCCGACTTCAGGGCAAACATCAACACAATTCTGGATGAATTACTTGCTGCCAGGCAGAGCTACTATCCCGAGGATCAAGTACTGCCCCCAGTCAATTTCTCGAATTCCCTTCTGCCCGCTAACGCTGAGTAAACAGGCCTTTATTCCGAAAGAATTTCGACGTTCGGATACGTTCCTGAAGGCGAGGACTGATCTTCGTCTTGCTACCGAGAAGGTCGCACAACTGCTGGGCGAACATTCCGCACCTTTCTGGTCGCCCCGCTATGAAGCCCATATGTGCACGGATTTGACCATGTCGTCCCTACTGGGGTATTTCATGACCATGCTGTACAACCCGAACAATGTCGCCCTCGAGGCCAGTCCAATGACAACTCTGGTTGAACTGCGAGTCGGGCAGCAACTGTGTAAGCTGTTTGGGTACAACATTGACGAACAGAAATCTCCGGTGTCGTGGGGACACATCACCTGTGACGGAACTATTGCGAATTTGGAATCTATTTGGGTTGGTACGTATTCTAGCTACCCTTCAAACATGTCTTCAAGTATGCTTGATGTGGACGCTAATATGTGGCACATGGTAGCACGAAACCTCAAGTTTTACCCCCTGAGTCTCTCTCTTGCATTGAGACGTGGAAAACTCCAGTTCATCGCTGGAAAATTCTATGCAACTTCATGCCACCACTCGTCGAAAAAGCTGTTCAAGGATCTGGATGGATGGGAGCTGCTCAATCTCCGTCCCGAGACAGTCCTTGATCTCCCTAATGAACTGGACAAGCAGTTTGGCATCACAAGTAAATTCTTGGAGGACGCTCTTAACGAGTTCAACATCCAGACCATTGGCCGCGAGGCATTGGAGAAGGAGTTTCAGGTTAAAACCCCGACCAAGTATTTTGTCAGCAAGACTCGTCATTACTCATGGCCAAAAGGAGCAGGTGCGTTACCCCCCATATATGGAGAAGCTTAACAAGGGCTGACATGGCTTGCTATATAGCGATTGCCGGGCTTGGTTCAGGAAATGTCATCGGAGTCGATGTCAATAACAGCGCCCAAATTGACATCAAAGTGTTGGAGAAAAAGCTGCAAGATTGCGTGGAGAACAAGACAGCCGTCTATGCGGTGGTGGCCGTAATTGGCTCGACAGAGGAGGGGGCAGTTGACAGACTGACTGAAATCTTGCGTCTGCGAAAGAAGTTTCAGGACGAACACGGTCTTTCGTTCCTTGTCCATGCTGATGCAGCTTGGGGAGGCTACTTCGCCACCATGGTGAACCCAGAAAGGCGGTACAGCGTTTCGGAACATTCTTCCACCAAGCCTGAACCAGAGTGGTACTTGGACCCGAAAACCGTGCAAGACCTCAAGGCTTTGGCAGAGGCAGACTCAATTACCGTAGACCCGCACAAAGCTGGCTATATCCCATATCCTGCAGGAAGCTTGGTGTACCGGGACGGAAGAATGAGGCACCTGGTGACATGGTCGGGCCCCTATCTTTCTCAAGGGTCTGCCGAAAACATTGGCGTCTACGGAGTTGAAGGCAGGTAGGTCATTTCCCGAGAATTGCTCACAAGCACATGGATTATTCGCCGTCAATTAACCATCTCTTCTGCCATCAGTAAACCTGGCGCCGCCGCCATGTCTGCATGGTTTTCCAACCAGACCATCGGCCTGAACCACCGTGGTTACGGCAAGTTGCTTGGCGAAGCGACATTCACGAGTGCCAGGGTAACGTTTCCAAATCTTTGCTTCGTGTTGTGGCTCCATGTTCGGTTCGTGCTAACAGCTCTTAGCTATCTGCACATTATGCAACCATGATCAATGACGACTTCATCTGTATACCATTCAATATGCTCTCTGCCGAGAATCATGGCAACAAGCCGTTCTTGTCAGCCCCGGTACAGAAGCAGAGAAAAAAGATTCGTGACCTCATCATCGGGAAGGAAGATCACGAGATTTTTGATTCACCAGACGCAATGAAGATAATCCGCGACCTCGGATCAGATACCAACATCAACGCCTTTGCACTCAACTGGAAAGACGAGGACGGAACCCTGAACACCGACTTGGAAGAGGCAAACTATTTGATGAAGAGGGTTGTAGACAGATTGTCTATCACCACTGCTAATACCGATCCTTCCACGATCCCTATATTCTTAACTTCGACACAGTTTGCGTATGAAGATTATGGCTCATGCGCGCAAAAGTTCATGGAGAGAATGGGTGTTGGTAAATCCCACCAAAGCCTGTTTGTCCTGAGAAACGTGGTTATGAGTCCATTCCCGACACATCAGAACTTCATTGTCAAGTTGATGAAGGATCTAGAGGAGGTGATCAGCAACGAGGTTAAGGTCTGTCGGAAGAGAAACAAGCCCGGCAAGAAAAAAGTTCAGTTTCTTGTACAGGGTTCACCTGATGCTTCCGAGGTGTTCTTGGTATTCCAGGCATCATTCCACAGCGTAACCAGACGACAACAGATTATCCTTTCTGCAACATTCGACGACACATTGCGGGAGTTTTATCGAGAATTGTTGAAGGATGGTCAGGACAGCATTGTCATGTTGGAGTCCGATGACAAACTATACATCGAGGATGTTGTCAACGATATCGGCACTTCAGACTCGAGCGCGATTTCGGTGATTATGTACGAAAAGGGCTCACGGTACGTAATCATCTCAAAATCTCCTCTCAAGAAACAACCTCACAATGTACAGAAAATACCATCACAAAAATGGGACCGTCTCCTTCAAGTCTGTTGTCAAAAGCCGACCACTGAATTCCATTAATCGCGACACCGAATACCCCGAGAAGTTCATGCCATTCTATTTGTACGGCACAGAACAAGAAATGCATATTTCCCACATGCTTGCTAAAGCCCCCAACATCTCCCTATCCGCTAGCAATGTCAAGTTCAACCCGAGTCTTTCGGAGACAACCCAAGGTGAAGCAGTTCATGGGCTCCTTGCAGAAGGGCTGATTCTTGGCTTGTCTGAAGTGCCCGAAGATTCTATGCAACCCTTTGCCGAGAACAATCACGACTTGTCCGAAGAATTTTTCTTCTGCCAAAAGAAAAGCTTCCAAGTCAAAGTTTGGAAGGATCCCAAGGGCGCCGGAGAAGCTGGGCCAGGCTTGCTTAAAGACTTGGGGGATCCCTTATACGAAGGGGATGTTACTCTGGGGGAAAATGTGTTTGTGGATGTCGAGGGACCTAACGAGGATAAACACAAAGACAAAGAGGTCGAGTCAGACTCCTGGCAGAAGAAACTGGATGAGATTGGAAGCATGTTGGATGGCACGCATACCTGCACAGGCTAGGAGAGCTATTTCTGATTTCATCTGGCTAATACAATCACTCAACAAAGCCTGATTGTCAAGAGGGACACTGTACTATTCCATCCATTACCTCATGTCATCAATCTTGGTGAGGAAGGCGACTCATACACAGATCGCCTTCTTCACTTAGATGTTGAGCCGAGAATTATGGAAATATTATTGCTTGTGTTGTTAGAACCATGTGAATTGTGGAAATTAAGACATTGTCCCCAAGTGCCTTGCCTTTTCTGAGTTTCTTACTATTCAGCGTCGCAATTGTGTTTATAGTGTAGGGCTGGGCGCCGCTTGGTGATGCCAGTTTGCTGACTATTAGACCTAGATATGGAAAGGTAGCTGAAGTACATGAGCCACTGGACAGGGAGAGTGTTGAAACGGCTAGGCAAAGGTCTCTCGGCTCTGTGAGATGCTTGGATGATTGCTGGCTTAGGACACCTTTAATGAGAGCCTTGCATCATGTTCACTTAGCTACTGATTAATAGCTTCTGGGAAACCTCCCGGGATGCTTATGAATTGCTGAGATGGTTGCTGTTACCAACAAGCATCATTGATCAAGTGGCAAGGATTCAACTCTTCTACTGAGAAAAGTTGAGGCTCGGATTTGAAGACCGAATGGCGGACGTGATTTTCTTTTTGAGCCTTTTTGTTTGGTTGTTTATTTATTGGGAATATATTCATTTTTGGCATTTGTCGAACATGGCCGTTCATCATGATGACTATGTGCCACTTTCTGTGGTTTCATGACTTGTGTCCCTGATATAAGCTCTCACACATCAATACAACTACCAACCTATGCCAACCTACTTAGATCTATCCACCCCAAAGCGAACCACCTAGCCCAGATACCCGCTGAGTTTGAGCCCGCCTGAGCTCACCTGAGCGACGACTGAACCAGCCTGAGCAAGAGCGGCGACGGATCACGTGGAAGAATCGTCTAGATTCGTGGTAAATAACACAACGCGCGGAGACGAAGCTCAAGCATAGTAAAGTTCATTCCCGTTACAACCATGGCTTATCCTTTCTTCTCTAACTGTACTGCGGACGTTGCAGGTAGCTCTGAAGCTTCTATCTGATCTTGAAGTTGATGTGGCAAGACCTGGTCTGTTGGCAAGCTATAACTTGGTGGCGGTTCGTCTCGCGAGAACGCCATCTGCGGCTGGTGGGCTACGGGGAAAACAGAGCCGTCAGGGTTGACTTCAACGTAGACAATCTGCGGTGTAGTGGAGGCAGGGGGCCGACGTTTGCTCTCATAGCAGGTCATGACCAGTATCGTCAGATGCACGAAACTAAGTAGACATGCGGTTAGCCGGGCTCTATAGCGTGGAAGACTGTTTCGCGATGCGTCACGTACGCTGCCAGGAAGCCAAAGATGAGAGCGATATAAAGGTACTCCGCGCCTACTCCATCTTGAAAGAAGGCAAAGTAGAACCCCGAGTCGCTGAGTTTCGAGACAGTAAAAGCGAGAACGCTCGACATTGCCGCGAAGCCGAGGAACAGAATCAGGTCGACGAGAATACAAGCCCCGGCGGGCACGCCTTCATGATTGCGTCGTACGCAAAGGCAGAGAGCGTCCACGAAATCCCAAAGAATGGCAATACCTGCCTGCAAGCGAAGATGTTTAGTAGTGGTAGGTCAAGAAGCTCAAGTGGGTTGACGCACTGGAGGGCCCATCATGACGAGTGCACCTATGGTCCAATGCGTGTAGTAAACCACGGAAACCCCAATGATTGCAGCGCTGAAAAGGATGGACAAGAGGCGTAGGATTGACTTGGACCACCACTTGCCAGTTGACAAGGCATTGACTGGGGTGGTCATTTGGCCATTTCGAAGAGAGTATTGGTTATGCTCTTGCATTGCACGCAATTGTGCCATCTTGGAAAGCTAGATTGCGCATTCAACGATGAGTGCTCCCAGTTTATCGAAAAAAGAAATAAGCTCAGGAATAGACTCAGCAGGAACAACGGGCAGATTGACAATATTTATCTCGTATGGCAGACCAGGATTAGTTCAGCTGAAGGCGGTTGGGCGGGTACAGCGATCATTAGGTCTTGTTAGTGGCTTGGCACAAGGCGAAATTCATGGATACGAGTCTCTGTAACCGTCCATAGGGAGGTGTCAGGTATGCCTCGTGGGCGCTAACTCTCACCCACGGGGCAGGAAATCCCGTTGGGTACCGAAATGCGGTTGATCACTTGTCTAGCCCCGATGTGAGTTCGGACGTGATGCAGCTAGGTCGATCTTTTCTCAAACCGATACCTTCGTATATGCGTCACCAGTCGTAAAACGAGTCATCGTGACCTTTTTGGCACTGGCACTTTTAAGAATTAGACGAGCTGATGAGAATGATCAGAGATTGAGTGCTAAGAAATGGGAACAAGCACAATAGGTGTTGACATGATACCAAAACATAAGGCACAATTCTGCTGAATTGATACTACTACTTTAGGGTCCTGATCACAGCATTACTGGGTAGCGATTGGAAAACGTGGCCCTCTTTGCATGCCATCGTTCTCCATGATCTCATAGAATACCTTGATTGTTGCCTTCTTTTTTTATTCTCGGAGTAGAACGATATCTTCGCCCTTAGAAGCCGGAAGCTATCATCCTCTAACAACGTAACCCGCGCCCCTCCTGCTGTCTCTTCATCAATTCTAATATGACTTGTCCCCAGTAAGTCTTTGTCGTCGTCTGGACCCCACCGATTCAACACATTCAGACGCATTTTACTCAACATCGTCGGAATTGGGGGATTTGCGGTGCGGGCAAGAAGGGGGGTGAGAGTGTTCGCATTTTTATCCTCTTCGGGCGGCATCCAAATGGAACGCCCACGAGGATCCGCTTGAAAGGCCTCAGATACCGGGTTAAGGGGGTCATACGTACGGAGAAGACCAGGTCGATGGGGTGGCCCGAGGCTGAGGGAACAAACGTCGGGGTTTGGCTACAGACAGCATAAACCTCCACAAGGGATAAGGGTTGGCTACGAGAGAATCCGGGGATGGGTTGGATAGGGCCGATGAGTCCTTTTGACCAGACTGACGAGACTGACGAAATTGAGCGAGAAGACGAGCGTCACGGGTAGGAAACTCGGGCCGGGGGCGACGAAAGATGAAGCCAGAGGGATTCTGTGGCCTAGACGACTTCGCGACGAGCGGTGGGCTCTGATCAACTTCTACTTTGGGCGGTGTCGACAGTTGGAAGAGGGGAACTGGCTTGGATATCTCACAAGCCAACAAGTCTCCAGTATGCAGCTGCATAATCGGATCGTTCAGCTACAGAGCTGTGACAGCAAATGTTTCTTTGACGTGATAATTGGTTTACCGAGGAAAACAAAACGACGAAAACGAAGGCATCGTAAGTAGCCGGTCTAGAGTTCTCATTGTTCCCTTCCCTCTAGTTCAGAAGCTCACCGCCAATGTCAGGATGGATTTGGTCCCTGTTTCTACACCTGTCACAAATTTCGTGCCCGAAGGGCGAGGTCAGGGACGCTGCAATCAGCATGCTGTCGCACATAATCCTGGAACACGTCGGGCTGACGTACCACTTTGGCCCTGGTGACGGAGACGGAGGTCCAGACTTTAGCTTCGACGGCGTGCTGAAACTCGGAGGACTGCGCCTCAGCCTCGATTTCCACTGTGAGTCAGACGGCTGGAAGTTCGACGCCAAGATCGTGTTGGAATTTAAGCCTGAAGATGGCGTGGGTTAAAGAACTGCAACGATTGAAACCGTGCCTCGGGAACTGCTTGGGGAGGACAACGTGCTTGACATTCCGGGCGAAGCTCTCAAGGTACCAGTAAGCCGGTCAGGCAGCAAGGGGGGAGGTTCTTTTGTTCAAGTGCGTTCTCATCGAGGACGACGGAAAGCCAGAAAGAGCGAAAGGGGCCCGATATTCTCATGTGCACTTTCCGATCCACATCTCTGCCACCAGCTTAACGCCGATAAAGTGGCGCGGCACATCTTGGCACAAGAATGTGCCTTCGAAACGGGTCGTTAAGGTTGCTCTGAACGAGGTTGGACTTGTCAAGGCGTTGATGGTTGGTGAGCAGCTTAAGCAGCAGTTGGTGTACTTGTGGGTGTCGGATCAGGCAACGGCCAAGGCGAAGCCCAAGGCGCTGGCTGAGAAGGGAGCAGAGACTTCCGGCGTCACCAAAGCCAAGTTCAAGACATTAGATGCGGCTCCCTTCATGAAGAGTGCCGGCCCTCGTTCGTTGGGAATGTTGGCCTAACGTTTGACACGAAGGAGAACAGACTTGGCATCGTGCTGGCTGCGACATTCATGGCGTGAGCGTGAAACTAGCAAGGAAGGACGAGACAAGACCAACGAACCAAGACAAGATGGCAAATAGGCTGATAGCACCCTCCGGTGTGAACGCTGTCAAGTTGGGCTCCCTTCATGTGTCAGACCCTCGAGTGACGCTAGAAGGTCTGGTGGTGTCCTTTGACCGTCCTCCCTTGACCATTGCGAGCAGATTTCTCGCACCAAGGATGCTGTTCCCTGGTTCACGGCTCGCGCGGGGGCATTTTGGCTCGCTGCAGGCCGGAAGCTCCCGTAGGTAATGCCGTCTCGTCGCTGCTCAATGCCCCCAAGGCCACAGGCAGTGTGTCGTTGGTCATAGGTCTCAGCTTCCAGCCTTCCCTGCCGGCCCTGTTGATGCGGAGGACTGAGAGCTGTAGACAAATATCAGATGCAAAGATGATGAGAAACAATATGGTTCCTTATTGAGCTACTACGATAACACTGCATCATCACTAAAGGATAAGGTAGTTGGGGCGTGATAGTAAGTATAAAGTGACTATGACAGTGACTATAGTAGTGAGTATGATCATTTTTATTCTAATATGCTGTCCTTCTAGAGTCTAACCCCGCAGCACACGTTCCATTGTAAAAACGAACCCAAAGTCCAGGAGGAGAACGTGACGCTTAGACGGCAACTCTTTTGCGCTGGTAGCACACCTCACCCGCTTCCGTCAAACCTCGACGAGTCGTCGTTGTCTTTCCGCACTGGCACTTGTGAGGGTTAGGAGAGCTGATGAGAGGGATCAAAGATTGAGTGCTCAGAAATAGGGACAGGCACGTTGGGTGCTAATTTTCGTCTCGTAATACCAATACATTAAGTGCGAAGAGCATGCGTAACATAGTAAGTGCAATCTTCGGTGGGATATCATGGTCAACAAGCGACCGCACAGTCAATAGTGACCTGGTACATTTAAAAATATGTCCTCCCAAACCGCCCCAAACTCCTAGATCGAACAGCACTAGACCACTTATTGATCAAGCACTACTACCTGATTCAACGGTGTCATCCGAATCAAGAGACAAACGCCTGTCCTTGACGAACTTCGGCCACGTATTAGTCAAGACGAGGTACTTGATGCTTGCTTCAGAGTCGTTGAAAACGGTCTCGTCAAACGACGCGGGGATGGTGCCCCAGTAGAGCGCCCTGTCGCCAATGTGATCCAACTCAGTCGCCGACTGAGTGATAATGCCCGTCTCAGAGCCGTGCGCCGATGCCGCACAATCGACCATGGCGGGAGTACCGAACATCTCGAAGGGGGTTGCCGGGTCAACATCGCGCTTGTCGCCGTACAGGATGCGAGCCGAGTCCTCGAAGATGGCCTCAAGCTTCTTCAGGTCCTGCGAGGAGAGGTTGACCTGGAACTCTGCGTCGCGGGAGCTGATGAAGCTGGTGTAGATGCGGAGCGCGCTGTTGAAGCGTTCGCGGACGAGCTCCTGCGTGGCGCTGTCCTGGGCCTTCTCCGGGCCGCGTGCCGCCGGTGGTAGCGAGGACTTCCACTCTGCGACACTCCTCAAGAAGGCGATGTTCTCTCCGGAGAAGTCTCGCAGGGCAGAGAACTTCTGCAGGGGCTCCGGGTTCCGCTCAAGGACGTGTTCCAGAGCGCCCATGGTAAGGATGCTCTCACCCGAGGTGGTCTTGATGGAGCCGTCCTTGCTCCAAGCCGTGAGGACTGAGCCGGCCATGGTCGTGGAGCCAGTCGTGACGGATCGGGAGCCTTTGCCGAACCCTTTGTTGTTCCGCTCCCATTGCGCAATGGAGTCAAGGGTTTCCTGTCGAAGGTTCTGGTGCCGCATCACCTCCCAGCAAGGAAAGAAGACGGTGAAGATTTCGAGCATCATGATGGAGATGGCAATCCTACATCTTGTCAGCGCGGCCGTCCACTAAAGGCGAGTGGGAAATGCAACATGGGATACTCACCACTGCGGAGGAATCCAGACGTCGTTGACGGGGGCCATGGCCGGGACGTACAGGGCAACGAGCCACATGGGAGTAGCATGAAGGCTGGTTGAGTCAGTGGGTGTCTCGCTATCAAGAAAGCGTCATGTTACTCACCTGGCGAGGCAACAGGCGATTGTCTGGAATCTCCAGCCCTGGGTGTCGTGGATTCCTCGGGCCTTCCAGAGAATGACGGGCGCGATGATCCACGCCCAGAAGAACTGCCAGAAGACAGACGGCCACCTGGAGATATGTTAGCACTGCCCCTGATCCACCAGCGCTGAAGGAATAGCTTACCACTCCCATCCTCGGCCCATCTGTGCCTTTTGGTGCATCTCGGTGCCGGTGATCTCGGTGCCCGGGATGCCGAAAGAGGCGTGGAACTTGCGAGAGGCGAGAAACATGAATACGGTAAGGAAAAGCTGCTCTGGTCAGTACCATACCAGAAAGATGCTTGGCATCTGGGACGTACCTGAAAAGCCATGCCGGTGCCAACCAGCAGCAATATCTTGTGCGTGTAGTCAAGGGCCTTGAAGCGGCCAACAAGGGTGGTGCTCTTGGCACTATTCACCCTGGGAGAGGGTTTCTCTGTCACGAAGCGCTCTCTTTGCGACTTCGCGACGTGCAAGAAACGGCTGTTGGAAGCATGGAACAGGCCGATGCCAGAGGGCAGCCAGATGCTCATGATCCAGAACTCGACCACGGGTGGGGCGATAGGGAAGTAGCAGTATCCGGTCTGGACGGCACCCCAGTAGAGGTGCAGCATGACGACGGCACTGAGCGACAGCGGCAGGCCCCGAATCCTGAGCATGTGCATGTCGCGGCGGCGGTACAAAAAGACCATTCCGCCGGTGAGCAGAAGGGTCCACGAGAGTGTGAAGGTGATCCAGAAGACGCCGAGGCCATCCAGGCGGGGCTGGGGCTCGGCCGATCCGGATTCGGCCATGTTGTTGGGGGAACAGGCGGGAAAGAGAGGGCTCTGGAGGGGACGGGAAGGGAGAGAGAGGGCGGGGAGCTATGTAGGCAACGTGGGCGAGGGGAGGGAGGCAGAGGGGAAGGG
>JABSTB010000651.1:0-12620 GCA_013756995.1 Neonectria neomacrospora | reverse complement strand
CGGGGGCGGGAAGGCAAGGAAGTGGGCGTTGCGACTGGGCGTCTGGGTCTGGGTCTAGGAAGATGCGAGATGGCCTGGGGGTGGGAGGCGGGAAGGAGATGAGAGTGTCTCTGGACGAGGCCGCGAAGACGGCGAGGAGAGCTAGGTTTCTTATGGACGGGCACTTGTTTTCTACGGGCAGTTTAAGTTAAAGCCCATCTCCATCCCCATCCATCCCGCCGACGCCGACGCCGACGCCGCAGCCCCCCCCATACCCAAACCAGTATCCATTCTCAGGGCCTTATATCCATTATTTACTCCGCGAATTCCGCGCATGTTGGATCTACGGGCTGGCAACATAAACCGAGAGGGCAAGTAAGTGACTGACGCCAGAGACCCCGTCCGGACGGGTAAGCCTCAAGCCAGCACGAACGAAAACACACGAAACCCGGGGATTCCATTCCGCCTTTTGGGACAAATTCCGCCTTGAGCAAGGTCGACATTTTGCCTGACCTAACCGCTTCCTGTGCAGCTGGGCGCCCGCAAATGGTTGCGGGGGTCATCAACAACGACGACGACGACGACGACTAAACGACGAAAGCGACGACAACGACGATAGCAACGAGTAAAGGGTGGGTTTATACGACGGTGTGCGTACCTGGAGAAAGTAGGCAAAACGGCAGAGGCATTGGCGTACCTGAACCTATCGCTTTGCACTTCGCCCGCCAACAGCAACTGCCAGAGAAGGTATCGATCGGACCAAACGTCACGTCGACATCACCGTCCTGGACTGTGGAACGCGCAGCTTGTCTGTGGCCCATCCCCCGCAATCTGCCGCACCTGGCCGCAGAACCTTCCGTCGGCCTCGCACGGCTCTAGCCACTCACTTTGAGTTTTTTTTTTGTGTGTTGCAGGTATTGGCAGAAGTCGGAGAACTCACAGACACTCGCGGGACGCCCACCCCCGGCAGCCGCGGAACGCCCGGACACTCTCCCTGCTCCGGGGTTTACTTCCCGTTAACACCTCTCTGGCCTTTCTCCCTTTCGAGTCCTGGGGGTTTAGCCGGCAGGTAAGCAGACGAGACAGAGAGGGCTGGCGCGCTGGCGGGCTATTATCACGACTTTGGTGGCGCGGGCGCAGCTGGATTTGGAGTTGGACAGGGCGGGTTTGGACCTGGAGGACCTGGAGGAGGACCTGGAAACAGGCCAGGGCCTCCTGGAGTAGGCCCTGGCGGTGGTGCAGTGGGTACGGAGGCAGGTGGCATCCACATCCCGGTCGTCCTTGCCATCCCGGGCGGTGCAGGCCCAGGTGCCGGTCACGTGGCTGCGCCGTATCGGCAAGCAGCCCTCTCTGGCACCTGGCTCCCCTCGCAGCACCGGCGGCCGGTGGCTGACCCTGACCAGCCTGTGATGCCTTATGATGCTGGCCATCTCGCACACGCACCCGCACCCGCGCCCGAAGCGGACGGCCCATTTGGCACCATGGAGCAGATTGAGACTCAGGTGAGCGACCTGCGCTATCTGTCTCAGGCTCCCGTGGCCCTGAGCCCGGCCGCGTCCGGCGTTGGAGGAGGAGGAGTCGGCCCCGGAGGAGTCGGGGGAGCCGGCGGCGCTGTGAGTGGTGGTGTCTCCGTGTCCGCCGCCAACTACGACTCGACACCGCAACCCCAGGGCCACGCCAGCCCAGGTTCCGCGTCCGTCGGAGGCAATTCCGCCCACAGCGTGTCCGCCTCCAATGCCAACAAGAGGAAATCCATCGACGACGGGAGCGCGTCCAAGCAGACGCGGAGCAAGAGGAATCGGGTGAGTCGATATTTTCTCATGTCGCGATGATGCATGCGGTGTTTTCCTCATGAGCGGCCGCCCGCCACAACACCAGTGCGCGGGTTGAAATTTCATGTCTTGCGATGCGACGCCATGAGATGCAATCCCCATGAGATGATGAGCTTCGGGCGAGGCGGGACAAACAGAGGCTAGCAGCGACAATCTGTGGGCGGCGATGAGCCGTGGCATGTCCAATGCTCGCTCTGCTTGCTGGTCGTTGTGTTGCTGCCCGAGGTTACACAACATCCATCCCTCCTCGCCTTAGGCCTCTCTTCGTTGACAACCCTCCTCATCGCGTCACACCTTCACAATCCCCTACACCATACCTTATATGCCTCGCAGTCGAGTCCTGGCTAACCCTTTGGCGTGCTTGAGCAACAACAGTATATATCCATCGCTTGGTGAGTCACCTGCACCCAGAACTCTGCCTATAATAGCACGTCTGTTCCTGCATACACTGGGCCACGGGACGATATAAACCCACTTCACCCATACCTTGCATCAGACTCAGCTCTCCACTGCGGAAATGTTCCTTGGCTAACCACCCCATAGTAACGAATGCAAACGCCGCAAAATCAAGTGCAATGGTAAGTTTACTATGGCAGTTCTTCTGACGCGCCTTACATACTGACTCACCGCTCTCATCCAGGCGAGACGCCGTGCCAACGCTGCGGCAACCTGAACCTGAATTGCCTCTATGCCCCAAACTGTTGCTCCAACAACTTCAAAGACTCAGATGACTTCAAGCATGTCACTACCCAGATTAGTCGCTTGCAAGAAGAGGTCGGCTGGCTCCACCAGACGGTCAAGGTCCTCCAGTCCGAGTCAAGCCGCATGACCTCGCTTGGCGACCGAGCTTTGCCTCTGGGTGCCTCAACCGTTGCCCCATCACCCTCTCAGAGCTCGAGTTCACTCAACCGGGATGCGGCACACTCCAGATATGGCGCCTTCCGAGGGCCTACTAGCATGGCATTTAGCCTCGACGTAGCCAACAACACCATCTCCAACATGGGATACAGGGGGATCTCTGATGGTGACGAGAACGGCCATCCAGTGGAGGACATGGCCATCCAGATGATGAGCCGTCCCGCCGACCCCATCCTCGAGTTCGACAAGGACGAAATGGTTCGGTTGTGCCGCCTCCACGAGGAGGAGATTGGCATCATGTACCCCGTTCTCAACGTTCAAACTGTCATATCCCATGCCAAAGGCCTGGCGTCCTTCTTGGATACGATTCGGCATCAGAACCCCATGGAGTTGATCAACGACGAAAAGACGCTACAGTTGAAAATTGTCATGTGTTGCGCGCTCGTCGTCGAAGAGCATGGACACAGCGACAAGGCGATACGGCTCTACGAAAGCATGGAGATGGTGCTCAATCGAAAACTCATGGCCGAACCTGCCGACGTCTCCAGCCTTCCCCTGTTGGCGCTTGTCGCAGGCTACCGGTTTCTTTCCAACGACGAAGTTCTAGCTTGGCGTGTCATGGGACAAGTTGCACGCTTGTGTCTAGAGCTGGGCATCCACCAGAGGATGGGCTTGGTAAAGATTCAAGACGAGGATGAGCGCAAAAACGCCCTTAACAGTTTCTGGTCAGCATACGTGCTAGATCGACGATGGGCTTTCGGAACGGGGCTACCATACGTTGTACAAGATGAAGAGATCGATGCGGACCTCCCCTTTCCTGTGAGTTGAGTCACTTCGCTGTATGGTTCTTAGCTGATATCCTCAGGAGGAGCACCCGTATCTTGTGGCTATGATCACCTACTCTCGAGTAGGTGCAAAGGTCTGGCGCCAGGTGTCACATTTCGGACCCGTTCTTGCGCGAGACTTGCGGCCAGAAGACATCGAGAATCTGGACCAAGAGATTCTTGGCTGGTACGACATTGTCCCGGAAGAGATCAAGGTGCGAAATTGGGACAAGGACAAGCACATGACGTCAACACCCTCGTACAACCTCCAGCGTCTCAGGATATGGACATATCTCCGACTTAATCAGGTGCGTTTCGAAGCTCGTTAAGCTTATACATTACTGACCTTTTCAGATGCGAGTCTGGCTATATACGCCCGTGTTGCACAGCGCAACGAGCATCATGTCGAATCCAGCGCAATCGCAACGCGTCGTGGACATTGCCAAGGATACAATTCGATATCTTAGCCATCTGAACAACACGACAAATCTGTATCGACGCGTTCAGGTGTTCTACCACCAGTTCTTGACCTCGGCCATTGCTGTTGTGTTTCTCGCCTCGGTACACGCACCAGTCCGCTTTAGTGCTGCTTGCCGAGAGGAGTTCTACATGGCGCTTGAGTTAGTCAAAGATCTTTCCGCCAAGAGCTGGGCATCCCAGCGTCTATGGCGCACTATCCGGTCACTCAAGGACGTGGCGCCGCGGTTTGGGCTAAACCCGGATGACGATCCCCAGTCGACGGCTGCGTTGGGGATGATTGGGCTCGCTCGAGGCCATGTAGACCCCAGGAGTAGTGGGCAGCAACAATTTCGCAAACCATCGATGGTAGGCCAGCAATCACAAGCTGCGACGCCAGACTCGGTGGCTCAAAACGGATCGAGAATCCAAGCCGAGATGTCACGAATTTTCGAGGGATACGTTGGGTTGAATGGGTTTCAGTTTGGTAGCAACGAGGAGCAAGTGCCTGTCTCGAATGGCGAGATGTCGGCGGCTGAAGCGGCCACGGCCATGTACGGGACGGACGGGACTGGGACTGTGTTTGCACAGTTTAGGGAAATGTATTAACGACTCGGGTTGGGAAGTGATGGGATGGGCACGTATATACGGGGCCTGACGGGTCAGGCAGTCACACGATGCCTGCAATGGGATTGATAAATGCCTCTGATGGCGTAGATATAATTTCTAAACATGGCCATCTGGCTGGTAAAGGATCACTGACAAGACTGGTGAGTGACCCTGACAATCTGTATGATAGTGATTCTGTATGATAGTGATAGGAAAGCTATTTGTATGAGATCCTTGGATACTCACATGAACATTGATCTAGATGGTGGTTTGTTATAGACGTGTTCTGACTTCGGGTGATTGATTCAGATTGTCTTTGTACCGTGCATATCTCTCGAGGTAGTAAACATCGCACTGTGTCATCCAACATGTCGTGTTTGAGACTTGGCCATAATGACTTCATCCGTCAACGAAGGGCCTCGTTACCGCCACAATGGCTCTTCTCAACCTCGACGGGCGGATTGGCGTACTCTTAGCGGCGGCTGCGATTGTATCTCTGCTCATCAAGGCTAAATTTGCACCCAAAATCACACGCAATGGAGTTGCACTCAGGTCAGTCCACATCCCAGTCGACGACGTTGGAGCTCAAACCGACGTCACCCGGATTCAGACAGACAACTAACCACAGATATAGAGATCCTCCTAACACTCTTCCTTTGGTGGGAAATGGCATTCAATTCCTCCAACCCCGCCAGCGTCTCTTTGCGTGGTTCGCCAAGTGCGGGCGCCTCTTTGGCTACGAGACGCTGCACATCTCGGTCCCGTCGCTTCCGCCGGGTGTCATTATCAGCGACCCGCGCAACCTGGACTTCGTGCTGCGCAACGAGGGCGTCTTCGAGAAGGGCAGCTTCTTCAAGGAGCGCTCTTGGGATCTGTTCGGCCACGGCATCATCAACGTCGACGGCGAGCTGTGGCGCCTCCAGCGCAAGGCCGGGCTGCGGTTCCTTGCCGCTCCGACGCTGCGTGCGTTGACGAGCGTGGCGCTGCCGCGGTACCTGGGAGAGGCCGTCGCGGCTTTGACGGACAAGGCGAGGGATTCGGAGCGGGTCGATCTGCAGGCTGTTGTTCACGAGGTGACGACGCAGTTGATGGGCCGCATGGCGTACAACATGGACATGCACGCCGACGACGACTTCACCGTGGCTTTCGAGCACGCCTCAGGCGTCACCGCCGAACGGTTCCAGAATCCTCTATGGTTTATTACCGAGGTCTTCACGGGCGCCCGGCTGCGACGGTCCCTTGCCACTGTGAAGGACTACGGCCAACGCATCGTCGCCAGCGCCGTGTCTGACCGGGCTGCCGGGGACAAAATCGCACGATCTGACACGCCGGGCAGCCTGATCCAGTCGCTGCTGGACTCCATCGGCGACGAGACGCTTGTCGCCGACGCCGCGCTCAACTACCTCTCCGCCGGCCGCGACACCGTTGCCCAGGCCCTGACGTGGACGCTGTACCTGCTCATGCGGCATCCCGAGGCGACAGCCAAGCTGCGCCAGTCCATCCAGGCCCTCCGCGACGAAGCCGGGTCCTCATCTCTCGACCCGGAGCACCTCACGCCCACCAAACTGCCCTACGCCCTGGCCGTCTTCTACGAGTCCCTGCGCCTCTACCCGCCCGTCCCCATCGAAATCAAGCAAGCCCAGGAAGCAACGACGCTGCCCGACGGCACGGCGCTGCCCCGCGGCGCCATCGTCGTGTGGTGCGCCTGGGCCATGAACCGCTCCCGCGACACGTGGGGCCCCGACGCCGACGCTTTCCGGCCGGAGCGGTGGCTGGCGGCCGACGGCGCGGGCGTGACTCAGCGCTCCGCCGGCGAGTTCCCCGTCTTCAACGGCGGGCCGCGCATCTGCCTAGGCAAGCGGATGGCGGAGCTAGTCGCGGTACAGGCGATGGCGCGGCTAGTCGACGGCTTCGACTTTGTGCCGGCCTTTGAGGGCGAGAGGGTGAGCAAGAGCAGCTTGACGCTGCCCATGGAGGGCGGACTGCCCGTGTATGTGCAATGCAGGCCGTCGGCACAGGAGAAGCAAGGGATGGCGGGATGAAGTAATATAATGTGTTTGACGCTCGGTATCTGTGCTATCTTGGTATCTCATGCAACGTGCGCCATCAGTCAAATGTAATCTTGGACCCTGCAAACGCAACCGTCTTCTCCGCCTCCTTGGCCTTCTTCCTCGCCGTCCAGCTGGGATGCAACGGCCCCTCGTCATCCTTCTTAGGCGGCGGCTTCTCCACCTCGGGTTCCGTCCTCGCCGAACCCCTGACGAGCGGGTTCCGGATGCCCTTCTTCCACGGCGTGCGCTGCTCGGCGTCACCGCCGTCTACGGCCCCGCGCTTGCTGTCCCAGCCCGAGTCGCGGCCAGACTTGGCCGGCTGCTGCAGGTGCTTGGCCTTTTCGCCAAACTTCTTTTCCCAGATGGCCTGGCGCTGGCGCTGACCACGGCGCTTCTTGACCGGCGCGACGTCGACATCCGAGGCCGACTCGGAGCCGGAGATGTAGCCGCCCATCAGGGAGGGGAGGAACGTGGAGCCGGTTGGGCGGGCTGTGGGCGTCTTCTTCTCCTTCTTCTTCTTAGCGGGGGGTGGTGAGGGCGAGGAGGAGCCGGAGGGTAGGTCCTCTGGTTCCGAGTCGGAGTCGGAGTCGGCGGCTGAGCCGGAAAGGGAGATGTCGTCGAGGTTGACCTTTTCCCTCCCCTTGAAGCGCTCGAAGCGCTCGTGGCTGAAGTCTTCCTCGTCTTCGTCAGAGGAGCTACCTAGGAGGTGATCGTACTTTGAGAATTCATTCTCCTCGGCGTCCTTTTCTTTGCTGTCGGGTTGTTCAAGCACCGGACCGGGTTCATCGTCCGAAAAGCCTTGGAATTCCGAGTCGTCATCCTCCTCCACCGACTCATGCATTTTATCGTCTGCGGCCTTCTTCTCCGCTATTTGATTCTCCGGCTGTTCCTCCGGCTGTTCCTCCGGCTGTTCCTCCTTCTCCTGCTTGCCCTTGCGCACTCGTTTGCCTTTTTTAGGGACGGGCACGTTGAGCATCTCACAGACGGCTGCGACTGCGATATCCACTGCCTTCTTTACGTTGTCGCGGTTGTACAGCCCGCTGGTGACATTGTGAAGGGCAACGCGCTCCTCTTCGGAGAGGTCGGGTTTGGCGAGGCCGCGGCGGATCTCTTCGGGGAGGTCTTTGGATTCGGCAACGGACTTGATCTTGAGGAGGGAGGCGTGCATGTGAGCGCGGGCGGTCTGGTGGAGGTCTAGCGACTGTATTCAATGTCAGTCAATTGCACTTAACAAGCACGAGGAAAGCAGTGAGTGCCATGTACCTTGAGGACAGTGATCTCCCGGTCTAAGCGCTCCTTCTTGTCGGGCGTGATGCCATCGTCGCGGATGCGCTTGCTGAGGCGCTGCCGCTCGAAGCCCTTGGCGGCCTTGAGGGCGCGGGAGATGTCGTCGGAGAGCTTATTGAGCTTCTCCTGCACACTGGGCTCGCCGGAGCGCTTTCGTTTGGGCATTTTGGACTGCGTGCGTGGATTGCGGCTGGAGAGAGCTCGGTTCGTTGTTCTAGATGAAAAATCACATCGAGTCGAAGAAATTCTGTACAGTGTTGGTATCTTATCGATTACGGTGCTTAGGTTACTTTCTTCCGTTTTAGCACAGTGCGAAGCTAGGAACTCAACTTGGGACCTTTGACCCTTGTTGTCGCCCACTTGGCGATGGTGGGGTTCTCGAACGATGCGGGGGCAGATAGATCTGCGTCATCCCGAACGAGAGTTACATTTAGTCAACGACATTCTTATCTCTTCAACATTCGGCCAGACACACAGCAGTTATTTCTCCTTCTATAGTTCTGAACTCGGGTTATTAGTTGACAACTAACAAGCAGCACGAAACCGCTCTCCAGCAACAACCACTCTAACCATCATGACTTCTCACACTGATGCGTCCCTCGACGCAAGCTCTCTCTTCAACGTCAACGGGCTAGTGGCCTTAGTTACTGGTGGCGGCTCTGGTAAGTTGTCAAGTTCTCGTTATCTAAGAGCAGACTTGACAGAGAGCAGGCATCGGACTCATGATGGCCAAGGCGCTGGCTCGAAACGGCGCGGCCAGGGTCTACATTGCAGGACGCCGAATCGAGGTGCTGCAGGAAGCGGCTGCTTCGGTCGGCCCCAACGTGATACCTGTCAAGTGCGATGTAACAAGCAAGGCCAGCCTCGAAGAAGCGGTGGCGTTGATCGAGAAGGACGTCGGATACCTGAACCTGTTGGTGTGCAACGCAGGAGTGGGAGGTCCCCAGGTCAAAGCAATCACACCGGAGACGACGCTCGAGGAATGGGCAAGCGAGAACTTTGCGCACGACTTTGACGCCTACGTACAGCCGTTCGCAATCAACATGGCGGCGGTGTGGTTCACCACCATGGCGTTCCTGAAACTACTGGGCAAGGGCAACCAAGCGGGCAACGTGCCGCAGTCATCGCACGTGGTGGTGACGAGCTCCATTGCGGGCTTCAACAAAAAGGCACCCGGAGGCTTTGCGTACGGACAGAGCAAGGCGGCGGCGACGCTGGCGACGAAGCAGCTGTCGGTTGCATTGCCGCAGTGGAATATCCGGTAAGTGTTACCTTGGCTCCCATGAGGCCTCCGCGTTGCGAGCTGGATCCGCGGAGGATGAGTGATATTCCGACGGCATTGCTCGGTTATATCGACTTGGTTTTGGCTTGGCTGACCCGGCGGTGTATCCAGGGCAAACTGCATTGCGCCAGGCTGTAAGTGCGAGTTTCGTCTCGTTGTTGTCGTTGTCTCATCTCATTTGCCGCTGAGTAACCTCGGATACCGAACACCCACGACTGACATGAGCCAGTGTTCCCGAGCGAGATGTCGGCACCCATCGTCACCCTCTACGGAGGCGGGGAGGGTGCGTCGAGCGGCAGCGTGAGCGTGCCTGCAGCGGCCGTTCCGATGCGGCGGTTGGGCGACGAGCAGGACATGGCGGGCACGTTGCTCTATCTCGCGTCCCGAGCGGGCGCCTACACCAACGGGGCAGTGGTGACGGTGGATGGAGGCCGGCTCGGCAACTTCCCGGCCGTCTTTTAGGCCTCATCCGTCCTGATGGGAGACGTTGTGCGAGGAGGAGGAGGAGGAGGAGGCTGACGAGGCGGCTAGTGGAGCCCGTCGAGTGGGCCATCCGGACATGGAGTTGCGGCCCGATCCCTGTCTGTCTCTGATTCTCTCCAAAGAACCCAGAGTCAACGCCATTATAGCCTCGGACTGGCTTGGAGGTTTGATGACGGCCCTGACGACCCTGGCACCAGGGACGAATCATGACCCCGGCTGAATCAGCGTCGCCTGATGGGCTAGACTTCCGGTAGGGCTGCAAACGCAAATCACTCCATCGTGGTGCCTCGCCCGCACATCGAATGCCGGCCGACCAACCAGCCATCGCGAGATGGTGTTACAGCTCGAGGGGAAGCAGGGAGTCTTTTCGCAGCCTGGCCTCTTCTTTCGGAAGGCAGTCGCTAGAGGGCGCCGTGTCCTTTCTGGGCCGCGCAGAGACCTCGCGGATCTGGCGACTCTGTCCTAGTGTCGTGTTATCCGAGAGCCCTGATGGGGCGAAGCCTGTTTGTTGCACCAATGGAGAATGGCATGGGTGAAGACGTTCCGTCGTGCGATGTTTACTCTAGCTGGGGCAGATGTGCTTCGATATTGCGTCTCGTGGAGGAATCTGGGATGTGTCGTGTTGTATCTCGGGGACAGCGGGTTCTTGAGTTCCCCGCAGTCATAGGCATGTTCACGAGCTGCTGATGTCAAGGTATAAGCCGCGTTGACATCTATATCCTTGTCTTACAGATGGTTTTGCTCGGTCGAGCTCGGTCAACGAAGACCCGAGACGTCTCGATTTTAGCACACCTCCATTTGAACATTACAGTGGTATAATATCCCCACGTAAAGACTAGCAACGGGCATAATCGCCATAGCGGCGGTCTAGGAGAATCTGCAAGCCCTGCATTGGTCTGGCGTTTGAAAAGTCGAGTGCCCCCAACATGGAACCAAAGATTGGATAAACGAACGGGCACCCGCATCGACAACCCCAGCGTTTACCCACTCTACTGTGAGGTTTGCCCCGGGCTAAGCCCCCGAAGGTGCCGCCATCTTGGGCTGATCTCCCCCAACGTAGGTCCGATTGCTCGAGGCAAGGAGGCCCTGAACATTTTGGGGTTGAGAGGGTGATGAGTTGATGAGCATTGGGGGTTGGGGTAAGTGGTATGTGGTATGTGGTGATGTTAGGTTTTGGCGAGCAGGTTTTGGTTGTGTCGCCTTTTATCTTCACTCCCTGAGGTCGGACATGTCTTGTTGAAGCCCCAACCTGTATCACACCGCAGCATGTTGCGAATCTCCCATTGCGACTACTCACTTATGTTGCATCTAGGCGTTACAGGGGTCCGACTTACAATGGAGGGACGACACCCCCAAAACACGGGCGAACCCCACCATGGCCCAAGCTCCGTTGCATCCATGATCCATCATGATCCATGGCTAGGCGCACGCTATCTGGAGTTGTAGGCTTCTAGTCTGCAGCCCCGTTCCCGGCCCTGGAGGCTGTCCGCGACTGGCCCCTGAGAGGGAAGCATGCTGTATCCGGCACGCTATAGGACGCCTGCTGCAAGCTACGCTGGATGCATTCCAAATCCCCTTTTGCAAAAGGTCGAGACTGAGGACGCGGCGGCTTGTTGGGCCGCGGCGGCCTGGGAGACTGGGATAGGGGACTATGAATGCCGTGGAATGGAACCGGTCGCGTTTCTGTGCTACCGGTGCTAGTCGGCTTGTGCCGGGCTGGTGTTGAGCGACGTCATCGTTCAGCGGAGCTTCGTTGCAGCAGAGATGCATTGATTGCCATGCGGTGCCATGTGCGGTCAAGCCCAACGTGGGAGGGATGATGTTACAAGTTCCGTCTTCACTAGCCGATGCCGACGCCGACGACAACGACCCGACAAACGACCCGACACCGACACCGACAACACCGTGGACAATGGGATTGCCCTGGGCGAAACCGAACAAACATGTCCGGACCGAAAACACGCAACCCAATCTCTTTACCTTGGCCCCCGGACTTGCAACCCCAAAATGACGTGTTGCGACGATCCAGTGAGCCCATCGAAGGACGTTGCCAGCCCATAACCGAGGATGCTCCAAGTTGCCGTGTCTTGCTCTGACGTCCATCGACGGGTAGCTGACAAGCCTCAATGGTCCTTTTTGAGCTGGTTCCTGGCAAGGGGGTCCCCGGGGCATCGCATCCTGGCAGCTGCATGCACCTCATCCATGAATGGAAATCGAAATGCGCATTGCGTCGATGTCGTGGAGGCTTATCGCCTGCCCCTTGCGGCTTACACGGCGGGACAGTCGTCTAACAATCGCACCTTGGGGGAGCATCTGGGAACGTTCGGGGGCTTGGTCCGAGCCGAGCAGTCCGTCTGAGTCGGCGAGCCGAGCAGCGACTGGTGGAGTGCAGGTGAGTTGAGGTGTATTTGAAAGTCAGTGAGATGGTGGAGAGACGGCCCGCAATCAACGAGCCGCCTGTGGATGCCCCGATGTGCCTTGATGCTTGTTGATGCTTTCGGATGCTTGTTCGTTCGTCCCTTTTGTTGGGTCCATCGTAGAGTCGTGTCACTAGCGTCGCCGCCAGACACGGCTTGGGGATTAGCAATTCAATGTCACATTCACGAGTCGGCGGCGGCAGCTGAGGCTCACCACTTTTGATACATGACAGTGGACGGAGGAGCTGAACCAAGCACGCTACCCAAAACTAAGCTCCCTCTCATCTCTCTGCGCCCAGCCCAACATGCAGAATGCAAGCCCCGTCGAGAAGAAAAGCAAACATGCAATCCTCCAGACCTGCAAACTGCAAGCCCGTTGCCGCAGCCCGACCCCGACCTCGCCGGCCCGGGCCCCGGCTTCAAGTTTTGGGCGCGGGGGTAGAGGTTTTCTGCTGCGCCGGGGCTCGAAGCTGGAGAAGCGGGCGCTGGTGGCGTGGACTGTGGGCGGCTTTTTGGGGTGAAGGATGGGGATGGAATGGGGA
>JABSTB010000650.1:0-20068 GCA_013756995.1 Neonectria neomacrospora | reverse complement strand
ACCCACCCCCACACCGTTTGCATGACGGGTTGATAGAGAGAGGTATCTGTAGTCGAAAGCAGAGTACGTACGAAGTAAAGAAGCACAGAAGCGAGGCGAGGCGAGAAGGCGGGACGGGGCATTCGTTTGCTTGATGCAGCATGGACTGACCGGTCAGATCGGGATCAGGCTCATCCTCACCCCTCATTGCTCGCTCATCGGCGACTACGAGCGTCAGTCGCCAAACGGTAATGTGTTGTATTCGTATCTGACGAAGTACCGTATAACGTATAGCAGGAACCCGGCAGACGAGAGTCTAGAAGTCCTTTGTTGGTTACACGCAGGTGGTCCAGAGAGCCTCCCGACGGACACAGGACCCAGATCTGTCAGATGCTTGTAGCATGCTGCTGCCAATTGAGGACGCCACGTTATTAGCCTAGCGCTTGTGCGATTGCTCGCAGTTACCACCCTCTCTCCTGCAGGTGTCATTCACCGGCCACCGGTCGGCACTGGGCTGCCAACGCGGTTGTGTGCTGCAAGTAGAGCCTGCAACAGCTCCTTTGCAGTTGTTCCCTCACATCACAAGGGTGAACGCGTTGCTTGTCGCCTCATCTACTCACTCTTGCAGTGGCCTGCGTAATGTGTGAGCGAATGTGTGAGTGAGCGTGTGAACGTCAACCTGAGGGTGCATTTGTTGCGTGTTGCGTTGTTGGGACCAGTCGGCGGCATTGCATGTGACTGGCGTTCCATGCTTTCTGCCAAATTCCAGGTTATCCCTTCCATCCGGTTCTCCTCAACATCGAGATGTCGTAAAAAAAAAATTGAAAATCATCCGTCATAAACTCATGGTGGTGATGTTGAGAGGCATGCTCCGGCATTCACCGCCTCAGCCCATCATGGATTCATGGCCGCTGCGGCTATCCCATCTCGCCCTACCTAAGGAATGGCGGATTCTGTTTGGCCGAGTGCCGGGGCTCTCAACTTCTTCTCGGGCCCGTGCTAATTGTCCCCCTCCTGCAGTCTCATGCTGCTGGCGGGTTTTCCTTTTTTTCAACATTTCCCCGAGGCTGACGGGGCGGCATGTCATGTTGATGCTGAATGGATGCCAATCCTACAGCTACTGTACACTGTACCCACATCCGTCCTGACATGTGGCTCTGGGCCGTTTGGTTTGTGCCTGTCTCGGTGTCTCCCGGCCTGCCACTTGGATCATTTCCAGCCCTATCAGTATTGTTCGGCGGTTTCGTCGACATCTCACTCACTGCACAGTGCAGCTGTACCAAATACATACCTTATCCGTCCAGAGCGAGATGGCAGTTGTTGGTGCATGCGTTGTGTGTGCCTCGGTCAGTGCGCCCGTGTTTGTCCGGTACTACTTTACTTCTCATCGTGCGAATACGTGCATTCTTTTTTTCTACCTGGCTGTTACTGTTGCATGGTCTGATGCTTTTGAATATCCCCTTTCAGCGAGCCGCACCGGGGAAAGAGACGTTTATCCAGGACCTACTTCCTCTTTCGTCCGGCGACTGCTTCCTGGCCCCTTCCCTCCAATTGCCTAGAGTCCATTGGTAGGTGCCTAAGCCGTTTTCTCCTCAGTCCTCACTTTTCAGCCACCTCTCGGCACCTCCACTGCTACAGTGCTGCACCTTAGTGGTCCATCTCCTCCTCCACTTCCACTTCACGGCTCCGTTTTCTCTCCCGTCTTCCGCTTCGCCCTACAATGGGTGAATGTTTTCCACATCGCTTGCAGTCCCGCCCACATCCCTACCTATCTCAAACCCCCCTCCAGTGTACATATTTAATCTTCGTCACCCTCACCCTCAGCATTGCCTCGCCACCAATCATGCTCCGTGAGCCGCACATCGAGAAGCCGCAAACCATACCCCCCCCTCCCCAGCGTCAACAACCCTTCTAAGACGCTGGCAAACAAATGGGCTCGCTTCCGGGTGTCAGGGATCAGGGAGGTTCAGTCGCTTCTATTCTCAACTGCTTGCTGCGTCAGTTGACACCAGCGCAGCACGAGAGACAGGAGGTGTGTGTAAATGGCCAGAGACGACATGGTATGGCTTCTGTCCTGGTCCTTGCCGTCTCCATCGTTGATCGACCATGTCCCTCGCCCTGTCCTCATCTCTAATTATCCGGCCTACCGGTTTTCGTCCCTTGTCTCCTCCCCTCTTGTTTGCTCTTTTCGACACAGGCTCCCAAGCTCCTTCGTGCCTCTGGCCTCGTCGTCAAACCTGCTGACTTGCAGGCCATGCGACCCTCCCGGGTCCCTTGCCCCTTGCCCCTTGCCAAAGGTAGGTGCGTACTGCATACCGCGGGCTTGAGACCATGGACTGCGAATATGCACAACCTGCCTTATGAGCCGCGGGCTGCGTAGGCGGTAAAGAAGTATATGACACGACCTGGGTGCCCCATAGGTAAGCACATGGCGGCAAGGCGACTGTTTTCCCATGCACTGCGGCCCGCCGCCAGCTCACACGGGCAGCCCCAGCATTTCGATTGAGCCCGCCCTCTCCGAATAATCCACTCCGGGATTAGACCCGGCCCCCCGACGCGACCGGTCAACTGCCAAACTCAAGGCACGGCGCACTGCCCCGTCCGTCCCGGCCAGTCAACGGCCCAGGCCATTCAGCGTCCAAAACTCGATCCGCGAACATATTGCCGTCAAAGTTCCACGTTAAGTCGGCGTCAATGGCCGCCTCAGCTTGGGCCAGACCGGTAAAGCTCCCCCGTTGTTGATTGATGAAACCGAGGCCGTGCTGCCGTGTCCGGCGTTGGCCGTCTTCCGTGAGACATGACTTGGTCAATCCGCGAGACGCACAACCCTTTGCACTTAGACGGGCGTATTCGGTCGAAGGGCATAGCATTCTCGTTTCGAAACCCCGGTCAAGGGACTTGACTTTGATGTGCGGTACGAGTTCCTCGTACATCCTTTAGGCGGTGTCGGTCTCGAACCATGTCCATCCCGCAATTATCCCAACCTGAGGGTAGATCCGCGTCAGTTGTCGTTCGTCTCGTCTGTAGGTCCGACCAACCCCGTGCACATCTGCCGGTGGTCGGCATGGCATTTCCCCATCTGCAGACCCCTCTGCCTCGGATCTGTCAGTGAGGGACGTCCCTCAGGTTGCCCTGGCCAGTCTTAACCCCCGTCACCCTTGACCCTGCGCAGTCTGGAGGCCTAGACTACCTTCGGTGACGTCGTCCGCCAGCTGACAGTCCGCCCGCTTCATCTTACGATCAGGCCTGGATCCACTCAATTGCGGCTACGTCCTGTCTTGACAGTGGAATCATCTCTCCGGAGTGCGTCGAGACAACAACGGGATATTCCACGATTACCACATCGCCCTCGGCCAACTTGCAATCCTAGACACGTCTCCGATCCCAGAACCCATCTCCATTGTCGAGACTGTTTTCCCACCCGTCGGGCGCCGTAAGCGCAATCCAATCTCCTTGCATCGGCCGGCCATGTCCTGGATGACACGACGACACCCCCTCCAACAGACCACTAAGACACCTCCTCCTGCGGGTCTCGCGATTTCCAGAACATCCCGTCGAACATCGTTCCCGACGAGACATACCGCCCTGTCCGTGGCGCTTCTCCCCCCCACATAAGAGCCCCGTTTGAGTCCGGTTTGCGAGAACACCCCCACTGTTTTGCCTCTTCTCAGGCAGCGGATTCCCGACGGAGAGGATTTGGTGATGCCACCACATGGCAGCGCCTTGACCTTAATAAAGCCCCGGTCGAGGTAGTCCGGTTCCGCGTCCATATCCTCGGTGCACGTTTCAGGGGAATCTCGCCACCCGACGGGATCGCCCTGTGGCGGTGACCCAGATTTCCAGTCCCTTGATCCCTCAGACAGACAGACTTACACCAATCTTGTCTCGTTGGTTTCCAACCAAGCCAACGTCTCCAAAACGGCGTCATAGCGATCCCGCTTCACCTCCTCAGGCAAGGCGCCCGCCTCGAGGGCATCTGTCACTTTTCCAATCTCATTCATTGACACATGCGAGTGAGTGCAGTAGTGTCAACCGCTAATATCCCGTCCCTGCATCCTGCGCAGTCAACATTTGGCGACGTCGGTTCCGCAGGCCGGGGGTACCCATCGCCAATTTCATTGTCATCCTAGAGGGCCAGGCATCTACACAATATGATGCTTGTCTCCTTTATCACCCTATCCCACATCAGAAGACACTGCGATGTATCGTTTTTTCCGATGTTAATTTTCTTAAGACTAACCGGGCCGTCTCGTATATCTCATGACTTATCGACGGAGACAGCCGAGGTTTCTAGAAATGGTTCTACCGGAACCCCCCCCTCTACTCAAGGCGCGATCCCTCTCACGCCTCTCACAAATTCGCCGATTTGACGAAAGGGTCGTGCGGTGAGCTATGTTTGACAACCATGACGTCCTATGCAGTATATAAAAGCCCTGCCCTAATAATAACGTGTGCCCGATCATATCATGCATGTGCAAATCACTCCTGTTTCGGCGGCTAAGGATTGACCACCTTGACATGCTCGGTTGAACTCTCCGGGAGGGCGCCGTTGCCCTCATCCGGCTCGGTTGATTTGGTCCCGAGACGGTTTGGTGTCGTCGCCTTCATCTCCAACACATCGTTATCGCTGGCCTGGCGCTCATTCTCCTCGAATGTGAAGGCCTCGGAAAGGTTCACCGCCAGGAATGTTTTGGGCAACTTGACCCTGCACAGCTGAATTAGTCCATCTGTCACGAGCAAGGAGTGTGCATCAAAGGGAAGCTTACTGGTTGAACTTGGCTCGGAGTGTCTTGATAACCTGCAGCCAATCCGCGTGGGGTGTCAAGCTCCGCCTGGGGGCGCATCCGATGCAATGTCTGCTGTCTAGCTGGACATGCAGTGGATCAAAGACGTGGCAACCTGGGCTGATCGTGATGCGAATACTGTACGTGAAGGTGGGCTCGTCGCCTGGTGACCCGTGAACGGTCGTTTTGGTTTCCGATTCGTACAGCTCGAAACTGATCTGAGAGAGGTAGTCGAGCTCAGGGATCGTGCTCCGCTTGATCTTGGTCTCGATGCCACCTTCTATGATGCAATTGAGTAACGTGTATATGTGTGACTCCTTAGTAAAGTAGAAGAAGGACTTGGCGTCATCAGATGCCTGCATCTCCTCCAGGTCCTGAACAATCTCCTTGAGTAAAGGCAGTGATGTCAGAAGGCCGATCTCGAGCTTCTCGCTGTCTGAGATACCATACTCCTGGGGGCAAATGAAATCAAACAGGACCTTGGCGAGCCGGTAGAGTTCCTGCAAGGGCTCGTTCCGCGCATCCGTGTTGGTGGTACTTTGGTCTGTACCCTTGTAGAGCCGGAAGTACTGTTCCGGCGGCGCTTCCTCGTGGAAGTGCCGGAGGTTGTTGAGGAACGACCGTCGTCTAAAAAGCTTCTTGACCGAGGCAGATCGGCTACCCGCATCGACTTTGTCCGAGCCGTCAGGTGATGGGTTCTGGCTCTTTTCCGGTTTGACGTCCTCCGAGAGCCTGCTGTCTTCTGACACCTTCGGCTTCGTCTCTGTGATGGCGTACCCGTCCTCTTCTAGCATGTGCTTGGGTGGGGTGTACACCCACTCCAGGAACTGCCGGTTGTGTAGCGCGTCAAACTTCATCGTGTCGTATAGCTCGGAGATTTTGCTAGGATCGACCTTATCGCCATCGCAAAACTCGGCAAAAAGCTTTTCCCACCGCTCTCGGAATAGCTCTGCATCCTCACCACAGCACCACCGAGACTGGATGTTGTTGACGGCGTTGACATGTGACAGGGATGATGCGATGGACGAGCTAGAGCCATCACCCGCTAGCTTCTCGGTGCTCGGGTTCGAGATGGCGTTGAGAGAAGTCACAGCCCCGCTGTATAGCTTGCCGTAGTTGTAGTGCATGACGCGGCGATGGAACTTCATCAGCTGTACAACTCGTGTCTGCACCTCGGACGGTTCTGGCATGTTTTCTGGCCAGGCAAACTGTGCCGGCCGCTCGTTGCCTTTGCGCAGAAGCCCCTTCAGCTTCTTCTTGACCTTGTCCATCTCATCTTTTGCGGCGTTTGAGTCATCGAGAAGGTCCTTACGAATCGTGATAAGATCTTGCGGGATATCCTTCTTCCCTAGGAAGGAGGCGGCCCATATCTGGGCACTCGTTGTGACACGCCGTTCAGAGCTGCTGAAGACGTGGACCTCGTCTAAAATGTCCCTGTTCAACAACATCAAGTCGTTGCGCATACTTTCGCCTAGGTCCTGGGCCTGATATCGTGCCGAGTGGGTTGGCTCCCCTCCCCACTTTACGATAAGCTGCAACTTATCGAGAACTAGGCTCTCCTCAGCCGCCGTGAACTTTGACATGGTCATACCAGAGAGTGAGTCGTGGCGCTTGGGAGCCCGATGCCGTTCTTCCTTGGAAGACGAATTACCCTCGTCCTCCGTAGGAATCGACTCCGTGTGCTCAGGCAAGCCTGGCATCTCCTCCACGATGGGGGCTGGATCCGTCTTCTTCTTGCGAAACATTGGCTTGATCTGCACCTTGGTACCCGCCCAGCTGCCTTTTTTTACCAAGACGTTGCGAAGAGATCGAAGCTTGCCTCTGTCTTCGACATCCTCCTGGTATGCCGCATCGACGGCCTGGATCACACTCGCCAACGCAGCCTCGCCGATCAACAAAACTTCCTCCTGGTGACCTTTCAAGAGAGCAATGAATGGTTCCGTATGAAATGTAAATTTGTACTTTTGCTTCGGTGTGCGATCTGCGTGTCTGATCACAGATACCATGCCCTTCAGCTTCCAAGAATGCTTCGGGGGAGGCGGAGCTGGCATGCTGTCCTCGTTCTGTTCCGAGGGTGGTGGGTCTGCAGCATCAGAGGTCTGTTGAGTCGAGGGAGACGTAGAGACTGCCCCAGGAATCGAAAGGTCAAGAGGAGGTGGCATGTGGGTGGCTGTAGCAGAGCCTTGAGCTTTGGTTGGCGGCCCGTTGTCGGCGGGGAAAGGAGTGACAATCCCGCTGGGAATGCGACGGAATGAATCTGTGGTTTGAGAATCGGTGCCGTTAGTTGTCGCATTAGTTGAGCTCTTAGTGCCATTCGTGGTTGAGACACTGGCCTGCTCGCGATCCTTGAATGCGTTGGCGGCCCTAGTGAAAGGATCGGTATCTGATGGAGCAGGCGAAGGGATGGGAGGGGTGACACCACCACGACGAAGCTTCTCTTTGACAAATATATCCTTTAGAATGCTTGCAGAATGGTCGTAGTAATCGTCATTGTCCTTGACGAAGCTCCAGCCATTGACATCAATCACATAGCTCTTACCAGATGCGCGCAAGAGGTCAAAACCACACACTCTCTGGCCAAAGGCGGTCGAGATCTTGCTCGCAATTTCCTTCTCTTCAGCGCTCAATGCCGTCACGTAGCGCAGTTCCTTGCCATGCGTGTTTCTCCTGACAACGCCATCAACAACGGGGCTCTTTCGGGTTTCCGCGTGGCAGTAGGTAGGCCCGACAGTGTACGCCTTGACATCCTCGGCATTATCGACCTGCATGAAGCTTTCGTAGAGGTAGCTGCTGTTGGGTTCGGTTATGGCTCGCGGGACTGTAAGGTCAGGGATAAAGTCGGAGCTCTTGTTTCCAATCTTCCTGAAAAGCTTGCGCGCTCCGCCGCCGGTGGTCTTCGGGAAGTAAATGATGATGTTATGGTCCTCGCCGCTGGTTGGCTTCTCAACGAATGGCTTCCTAAGAAGCAAACCGTCAACGCTTAAGACATCTCCGTCCTCGAGTAATTCCACCTTGCGGGGAGGTGGGAATTTATTCGGGTCGACAGGCTCTAGGGTGACGCCCGATACATCCTTGATATGCTTGGCCACCTCTGGGGTTAGCATCTGGGGGCCGCCATCACGGCTCACCTCGAGACGCTGCGGTGTGCGGACCTGGATTTTGTCGAGCAAATGAAGACACACGCGGCGATCCCAGAGGATCTTTTGCATTGGTACATCATTGACGCAAAACGGCTTCCGAGCCTTGACATATGCAATAGCCTTGTCGAGAGGGAAGCCATCCGAGTAAAAGGAGATGAGGTAGTCGCTAGGAACTGTTAGTGATCGTAAACGGAAATACAGCACGTGCCTGTTGCAGATGGTCGATGCACGCCACCCACTATGCTGTTTCAGCTCACCGAGACCTGGGACTCACCATATGGGCCAATTCTCGACCTCTGAAACATGCAGATTAGCACGGCTCTGGCAAATGCGACTTCTCTCCTAAGCAAACCCACCTTCGTCGAGAATGACTTTGTCACCGAAAACCACAACATCAAATTCGCGATTGGCGATCAGCCGGTTGAGAATGGTCCGGCTAGGCTTGCTGCGGGCCTTGACATCAAGCGCACAGACGCCAATGACACCCCAGCGTGCCGGTTTGACTGCTCGAGGTTAGGGCTCTGGCTGGATGCGCACGAAGTTGTTCACAGACGGGCCAGCTTACCTTCTTCCCTCTCGCGATGATGGGGGCCCCGATCACTGCTCGGGCTGTGGCTGCTCGTTGCGGTGCTTCCACTAAACCGCCTCTTGGCCCGACTCCGGGACCGGTCGGGCTGGTTGCGCAAGTTGGGTGTGCTGTTCTGCATTGTCTCGGCGCGGTGGGTTCGTCTTCTCAAGTCGAGTGGCTGTGAGTGAGAATCTCGTGGGGCCAGGTGGTGTCCCGCGCCTGCTTGGCTTGAGTGAGAAGCCGACGACGTGGTTACGGTGACGTTGGACAGTCCGGCCTCGGATTGGGGTTGCGCGATACCCTTGGACGAGGGCATGAACCCAGATACGGAACGAGGAGGCGTGCCCAGCTCTGACCCGTGCCCAGAGGTGGAAGGTGTGATAACGCCCCGAGCTGAAGCTAGGGAATAGAGAGAGTTCCCGGAGAGCCTGTTGGTCTGGGGATCGGACGAGGAAGGCTTTGCAGCTGGGAGAGAATCTGGTAAGACGGTGTAGAGAGAGTTGTCGGTGGCGGCTGCCGACAGGCGATTATGCAGGTTGTGGGGATCCTCGCCAAGGACGTGCTGGGAGTCGGCTAGTGTCAGGTCCTCGCTCCAGGCGTCGGATGTGGTCGACTCTCCGCGGGCGCGGGTGAGAAGAGATCTCGGGCTTCTCAGGGATGAGGACGAGTGTGGTGGGATGGAGTAGCTGGCACGGCGGGCGTGGATGTCCGATGTGCCGGGTTCGACGCAGCGACTCTTTCTGGTGGCGGCGGAATTGGCGAGGGGCAACGAAGACGAGTGTGAGGAATGGCGGGAAAGCCTGGTCTGGGGCTGCGCGAGAGGAACTGAAGTTGGCGGGCGACGAGAAAAGTCGGGAGAAGCGTCGTCGGAGGGGCTAGTCGAGCAGGTTGGGTTATCTACGGCGACGGTGCCAACAAGACTCGGGCCCGGTCGGTCCACGGTATCCACGGTGTCCATGACATCCAGGGCATCCATTGTGTGCGTCGCGTGTGCCGGGTGCCGGGAGAAGCCAAGAAGAGCCGAGTGCCCGGAGCTGAGAGCCTATTGTTCGTACGCGGTAGAGCTGGGGGTCTAGAGCTGACAGCCTTCTGGAGCTGTTCGGCGTTCTTGAGTTTGGAGCTTGGAGCTTGCGAAACTGGCAGTGGTTGATTTCGGGGTTCCCAGACTTCTGACTCGGGGGGCGGCACGAAGTTTATCTGGGCCCGGCTTGACCGTCATCGGGATGTGGTTGCCTCGTGTCTCAGCATGTATTTGCACTGGGAAACCTGTTAAAAGAGGGCTGCGTCCGGCCGGACGGGCCAAACGGGGCACCGAACACCAGGTCTCGGTACGGAGTAGCTCAAGATGCAATTATGATTAGCCGGACCTAGACGGCCTACGCCATGACGGCTTCGTTTCAATGGACGTTGTGGAGCGGATTGCCGCCAACGCAGGTCACCGCACTGAAGAGGAATGGCACAATTTTTTCTGTTGGATCGGGTGGTCGAATCAGCGGTCGTGATGACGCAGTGCGCTAGAGAATAGAGATTGCCACGGCGGCGAGTTGTCTGGTTGCTGGTTTGCTCGTGCTGTACTCTGTGCTGCGACCCTGTACGGAGTTCGTACTGTATGTACTGTGCCGGGGCACGGGAAGGGCGATCCAATAGCGATTCAGATGCAGGGCTACAAGTCGCCTGCAGACGATTGGGGTTTCCTCTCCCATCAGTCACGATGGAGAACACATTAGCAGGCCTGGCAGTTGGGTTCTTCTGGTCCGCTGGCGGGGTGTTATGGATCTCTAGACCCCTGGACTGCTAGGATGGCGGGGGCGAGGAGGGAGAGGAGGGGCACCACACAAAGCCTCCAGAGCGGCTTTGGTCGGAGGGGAAGAGATAGACAGGAGGGTCTCAGTGGGCAAGGGGTTCAAGGGAACACGGGTGTTTGCGTCTTCGTCTGGCTGCATGCAGCGGCATCCCGGCGCTTGTTCTTGAAGAAGCAGAGAAACAGAGACATGGACTCCGAGACAAATGCTGAGAAAAGTGAGACCGGATTTTAGAGGGGCACACTTCCGTCGTCATCGATGCGGCTTGGGAGGGTAGCATCCGGCGACCTTGGTGCAAACAGCGTCGGGTTAGTTGGGTTGAATTGGGGACGCCATTGGGCCAGCTGCGACCATCTAGGGCGAGAGGGCTGACCACGAGGCCAAGCCCGGAAGGATTGCAATGGCACTCTAGCTATGCATACCGGTAACCTAGGATGTGGCATGTGGCGTGTGCCATGAACTTCACATGAACAGTAGCGTGTATGCGGATATCATATCGCGCGGAGCTTGTGAGTGGTTGTACGAAATGGTACGTACGTCGAGGTTGTGCTGCCCGGTCCAAACCAGTTTGAGCCTCTAATCGATGGCGAACCAAGGGCTCCAATAACTACTTAGGTTTATATATTCGAGTAAGTTAAGATTATCAGTATGATTGTCTCATGAAGCTACCTCTTAAACAGCCGGTGCTCTATCCTAGGACCTCGACTCAGTCGTCACCCATCAATCAACGCGATGCTATGCCACGCCTCTACTCTCTCCCACAGTATGCGCCTTTACAGCCTTCAGCCGCCTACCTATCCTCTTGGCTCTTTCCACCCACCAAGGGCAATTAAAAATCCACTGTTCAGCTGATATAAATCCTCCGGGCACGTATTGGCTTCAGTTGTGTCTAACCAAGCGTTCGTAGATTTCCATTTGCCGTTGTTCGTGTTCTTGGCCTTTTGCTCCTGGTTGGTGAAGGTGGTGGGGTTTCCATACCTTTTTCGTTGATGCCCTGTTCCCAGCGCAGCCTCTGGTTGGCTGCAGCACCTGGAGCAAGCAGAGGCGGAAGTGGGTGGAGCGGCAGAAAACTTGCCCTCCCGCGACACCGCCAAAAATTTCTGGACTTGGTCGCAGCCTCACCAACCGACGAGCCTCATATGACATAGCCAGTGTCACGCGTAGGCCTTTTCCCTCAACCGACGAGCTCAAGGCCACCATGCCGCACTCCGACCTCGATCGCCCGCTGGTCAAGCGCCAGAAAACGACCACACCCGCCAACTCTACGAAGCCCGCCGCCAATTCCTCCAGGATCTTTGCTCCCTTCCGAGTATGTCTTCTTCCCATCTCGATCCTGCCCATTGTAACATCCCACTGGGATACTAACTCTCCTATTTGATAGACTGTTGGCCTTGTCTCTCCTACCGGTGTTCCCTTCACCTCGATACCTCTGGGCAAGACCACCTTTCAGATATCCACCTCGGTTGGCAGATCTATCCAAACCTACGACCTCCGCCGTGGCCTCAACCTTGTCTTCATCACCCGGCCCCAGACCCTTGCCGATATCACCGCAACGCTTGCTTGGAAGGAGAAGATATTCGCGGCATGGGGTGGATCGAAAAATGGCGAGCCTCAGGGTATCTGGGTCTTCCAGAGGGGCAAGAAAGTTGATGAGCTCCAGCTCCCATCCGACTTGGCTGAGCCCATCAGGCAGATCTTGGTCCTGGGAACCTGGACCGTTGCCTGCGCCTTGACCAGACTTGAGGTCTTCAAGACAGCTACCCTCGAGCACTATACCACCATCCACACTATGGCTGCCAGCAAAGGCGGCAACGAAATCACTGGTGGGGTTGTCTCCATGCCCACCTTCTTAAACAAGGTCTTTGTCGGCCGGAAGGACGGCTGGGTTGAGATATGGAACATCAGCACCGGAAAGCTCATATACACCATCCTGCCTCCCTCCCCCGAATGCGGTTCCGTCACTTGCCTCGAGCCAAGTCCCGCCCTGTCCGTTCTTGCAATCGCATATTCTGAAGGTCCCCTAGTGATCACCAATGTCCTCACCGACAAGCGGATTCTGCAGATCGAGGCCGGCAGTGCATCGGCCCCTGTCGACTCCATCTCCTTCCGGACTGACGGCATGGGTGCCGGCCACGATGGCCGAAAAGACGGTGTCATGGCTACATCAACAGCTGCCACTGGTGACGTGACCTTCTGGGATCTTAATGGTGGAGGCCGCGTCATGGGCATCCTGCGCAGTGCCCATAACCCGCCGTCCTACAATGGTCCGGCTGTTCGCGGAGGTGTCAGCAAAGTCGAGTTCCTCCCTGGCCAGCCAGTTATCATAACCAGTGGCCGTGACAACTCACTCAAGTCATGGATCTTCGACGAAACCCCCTTCACTCCTGTTCCCCGAATCCTGCACTCGAGAAGTGGCCATGCTGGCCCTGTCAACTGTCTCCAGTTTCTGCCCTCTGACTTTGACGGCTCAGATGCTGGTAACAAATGGCTACTCAGTGGTGGTCAGGATCGAAGCCTTTGGGGTTGGAGCTTGCGGCGTGATGGTCAGAGCACGGAACTCAGTCAGGGCAACATTCGCAAGAAGGCTAAAAAGGTGGGAATTCTGGCTACCAACGCCCTTGCCCACGGGCCAACAACCACTTTGGAAGACCTCAAAGCCCCGGAAATTACCTGCATGGCATCGTCCTTGAATCGCGACGGCGGTATCGGTGCCATGCCTGGTAACCAACCGATATGGCAAAAGTCTCAAAACCAGAAGAGGTCTGGAGACGCCGAGGCCAGCGGGTCAACAGGCTGGGAAAGCGTTGTAACAGCCCATAAGGACGACGCATACGCCAGAACCTGGTTCTGGGGCCGAAAGAGAGCGGGCAGGTGGGCTTTTCCCACAGGAGACGGTTCCAATGTCTCTACGGTCACGATCAGTCCTTGCGGAACTTTTGCTCTCGTGGGTTCCGAAGCTGGTGGCATTGATATGTACAACTTGCAGTCTGGCACGCACCGCCAGCGGTTCCCGTCGAGACTGACCCCTGCTCAAGCACGTCAGCTCAAGATGCAGCAATTGCGACAAGCTGACGATGTGGTACAGCAACAGGCTGGAACAGGACAGAAATATGCCGCCGGCACTGGCAGGCATACCAAGCCCATCACTGGCCTCGTGGTTGATTCGATGAACAAGACGATAGTATCTTGCTCTCTCGATGGAAAGATCAAGTTCTGGGATTTCCTAACTGGCAACCTCCTTGAGCAGATCGACTGGGCCCCCATGACGTTTCCCACAGGATGCAGATATCACCCCGCCAGTAACCTAATTGCCTTCTCCTGCGATGACCTGTCGATTCGAGTGGTGGACATGGAGACTAAAAGGACTATTCGAGAGTTCTGGGGCCCGCAAGAAGCAATCAATGATTTTTGCTTTTCAAACGACGGCCGCTGGATCATTGCCGCCTCCAAGGACTGTGTCATTCGAGTTTGGGATCTCCCAACCAGTCACTTGATTGACGCTATCCGGCTGGAGAAGCCCTGCAAGGCATTGGCAATGTCAGTTACCGGCGAGTACCTGGCTGCTACGATTCAGGATGAGCTCGGAGTCACAATCTGGACCAACAAGTCCCTGTTCAAGCATGTATCTACACGGCAGATCTCGGAGAAGGAGATTGGCGAAGTCGCCATGCCTACCGTTTCCGGCGAAGGCAACCAGGGCATGCTAGAGGGCGCTTTCGAAGACGACCAGGCAGAGAACGATGACACAGTGCTTGCGCCTACCATCGAGCAGCTAAGCGCTGACTTGACAACGTTGAGTTTGGTACCCAAAAGCCGATGGCAAACGCTGCTACACTTGGATCTCATCAAGGAGCGGAACAAGCCGAAGGAGGCCCCCAAGGCTCCAGAGAAGGCTCCGTTCTTTTTGCCGTCGGCAAAGGGCGACAGCATACTCGGACAACAGCAGAAGTCAGCAGACGAGGAGGGCAAATCACGGATCACAAGAGTTGAGAAGGCTCGATTCGAAGAGGTGCTGAGCTCTAAACTCCGCGTAGGAGCCGCAACCGGTGTTTGTAAGTGTCCCCCTTTGCCAAAAACGGGCTATCAGGATGGTCAGACTAACATTTTCCGCAGACGATGAGTTCATCGAGCACCTCAAGTCCCTCTCACCCTCGAGCGCAGACCTCGAGCTGCGCTCCCTTTCCATCGGCGACGGCGACGAAGGCTCGAATGAGCTCCTTCACTTCATCCGCGCGCTGACAGCTCGACTTCAAGCCCGCCGCGATTACGAACTCACCCAGGCCTGGATGACCGTCTTCCTTCGCTTGCACTTCGATGTCGTCATGGAGAACGAAGCCCTCTTAGCGGCGCTAGGCGACTGGAAGGCTTATCAGGAGAAGGAATGCACGCGGCTCGACGGATTGGTTGGATACTGCAGTGGTGTTGTTAGCTTCTTGAGGAGTCCCCGGACATAGGAGCGTTGAATTATGATCTCTGGCCTTTAGCGGGCCTTATTTTTGTTGAGCCATGTTTGACCCTTTTGCAAAATATGTATGGTCAAGGACAAATGTGAGAAACGCATCTATTCAGCTGGCAAACACTATCCCATGATCCCATCGGCCGAAGTATGATCTATCGGCGTCTACTCGTTGAACTCCGCCCGAGATTTGTAAAGTACAGATTCCCATGTGGCCTTCTCTTGCTAAACCATTGTCGACGCAGATCTTCAAGATCCTGCTTCGTGATTTCTGTCAGTCGAAATGAATACAATCGACATGCCTCCCAGAAATGAGCTAGTGCCGAAGCACTGTGCCGTCTTACGGGAGGCCCCCAAAGCAGGGTGCTGGTTGATCAGGCCTTTTAGACCTGCTCAGCACCCCAGCCAGCATCATCGGCCTCGCGCATGTTGCTCGGGGGCTCGATGGAAGGAGCGAACTCGAGGATAACGTAAGCGACGCCAGTAACGCCGACAATGCCGCCAGCAATCTTGCTGAGAAACAGGTCGCCGAGGAGAAGACTGCCAATGAAGATGTAGACTGGGACGTGTGAGCATTGCGCGAAAGGGATGGAGCGCAAGGTGTGACCTACAGACTCCACGGCCGATGAAGGAGAAGAGGAAGGACGCGTATCGGGAAAGCTGAGGAGGGATCTGGAACTCTGCGCTGCGTTAGACAGGCCATTGCTATTTTGCCCAAAGATAACTGTACCGAGAAGAACGATGGAAAGGCCAAAGACGATCATGTAGCAGCCAACAATGATCGATTTACTGCATGGGGGTTATTAGCGCGATTCATGCGATGGACCGAGGGCGCTCCGCGAAGGGAGACAAGGGAGAGAACGGGGTGCGTAGGCCAGGTGAAAATGGAAACGGCAGTGGGATCCGGGACGGGACGAACCTGAAGATGTGCGTGACACCGCCGAGAGCGGTGATGGCACCGACAATCAGGTTAACAACGCGACTGCGAGGCGGTTGATGGTTAGTTACGATGACGTCCAGTGGGGAAGAGGGAGAGTGGAGGCGCGCGCGCAGTCGCGGACTCACAAGATGTCAGAGAGTTCCATTATTGCGGTTTGTAGCGGCGATTCGAGAATTGATGGTAGATGATGGAGAAGCGAGAGAGGGGTTCGACGGGTAGCCTTGGGGGTTTTGTTGGACGGTTCCAGGCAGCGGTTTAACAGATGAGGAGGACGATGGGTAATGCGTGGCCACGAGACGATGTTGAAAAGTCAAGGAGCTGCGTGTTACGTAGTCTAGGTCGCAAGTAACTGAGCCGGGCTGTAAGCTTGCTTGTTCAGTGCGCTAGCGGACGTGCTCCAGCCACACGGGGGACTCCGCCACACCTCACCGCCTTCCACATGTGGGAAGGCCGGCTCCGTGCCTGCCCTGTCGATGCGCGCCGGTTTTGGCCTAACTAAGTGTTCCCGTCAGCGAATGACATGGGGGCAAAAAGCGACGAGCTCCGAGACAACGAATTCCGTCCCGTAAGGTTTTCAGCTTCAAAGCGGAGGATTGACATGCTTCCAGCGAGTGATGATTCTTCTCTCGCTTCTTCGCCGAGGCCCGGCCGCTCAAGGTCCGGGCCGCTGTCTTGCACGCCAATGGCGAGGCTTAGAACTGAACGGCCAGTTCCGACGGGCCATGCATAGTCACGCCGATGCTCAGCTTCAGAACATCCGCAACATCGGCATCATTGCCCATGTTGATGCTGTACGTCTTGAACCATGGCTTCCTAAAGACCTTCTGCTCACAGGTTTTATCAGGGCAAAACTACTACCACGGAGCGAATGTTGTACTATAGTGGTGTTACTCAACGAGTTGGAGGTAGGTCATGTCCAATCTCATACTACACACAGCTCATCTTTTGCCTCACTGCCTTACTGCCTCACTATCTCCTTGTCTGCGCCTGGTGAAGTAATAGTTCGTCCGCTGATTCAATTAGACGTTGATTCTGGAAACACCGTCACTGACTTCCTCGATCTGGAACGGGAACGGGGAATCACCATTCAGTCCGCTGCCATCACCTTCAATTGGCCTCGGCATCAAAACCTCGCCCCCGGGACTACCCCGAAAACCATCAACCTGATTGACACGCCCGGCCACCAGGACTTTCGTTTTGAGGTCGACAGATGTCTGCCGATTTTAGACGGCGCTGTTTGCATCATTGATTCGGTCAAGGGCGTCGAAACACACACCGAAAGAGTATGGGCCTCGGCCCATGAATTTAAGGTCCCCAGGATCGTGTACTGTAACAAGCTTGACCGCGAGGGTGCCTCTTTCAAGAAGGCAGTGCTCGAGATCGGAACAAGGCTCAAGGGTTGGCCCCTTGTTTGTCAGATCCCCTGGTGGGAGAAGGAGGACTTCGTTGGCGTCATTGACGTGGTTGATCGGGTGGGATACCGATGGAAATCAGAACGAGAAAAGACACGCTACGATTTCCCCGAGCTACAGGAAAAGCTTTCTAGCTCAAACCAAGGCCTTCTACCTGAGATTGAGCGGGCGCGGCAGGCGTTGGTCGAGGGCCTGGCAGATTTCGACGAGGCCATTATGGATGAGTTCCTCGAGGAGAACCAAAACATTGATGGATCCCTCATTAAGCAAGCCATCCGAAGGTGCATCCGGAGCGGCGATGGCAGAGCCATCCCCGTATTTGCGGGGTCCAGCTTTCGTCACATCGGCGTTGAGCCGCTGATGGACGCCGTCAATGACTATCTGCCAAGCCCGGAGGAACGCCCAGCACCAGAGGTGCGAGTTGGTTCCAAGAAGGAGCGACTTGATACTATACTAGCCGACCAGAAGCCAGGCAAGTCGAAGATCGCATCTATTGCTTCTGTGTTCAAAGTCTTCAACCACCCCAAGGAAGGCGTAATCAGCTACGTGCGAGTTTACCATGGCACAATGACCAGGAATGCCTCGAGCTTCAACACTAACATGCTAGTACACGAGCGACCCATGGGCATTCTTCAAATCTCTGCTTCCAAGGCCCAGGATATCCCAGAGCTTTCTGTGGGACAGATTGGAGCCCTCAGGGGTCTCAAGAAGGCTCGCTCCGGCGACACCCTCATTACTACCGTGGGCGGCAAGCCTGTTCCCGAAGGCTTCCGGCATGTTCAGATCCGGCCTCCAGAGATTCCCCCGCCAGTTGCCTTCCTACAGGTTGAGCCGTACGGAAATGTGGCGGCCCAGCAGCTCCAGGTCGCACTGGAGAACACAAGCCGTGAAGATCCCAGTCTTCGATGGAGCCGAAACCCCAAAACTGAGCAGTTCACCATCCAAGGAATGGGCAAGCTCCATCTAGATGTGTCGCTGTACCAGATGAGGCAGAAGTACAAGATCGACGCTGATTTTGGTCCCATCGAGGTCGACTACAAGGAGTGTGTCACCACACCTACACGACCCGAGCACACAGTGTTTGACCGTCCTGTTGCTGGCAAGGCTGGAAAGGCGTCTTGTACGGTCACTCTGGAACCGCTCGAAGAACACCACCGTGAGACACTGCTCGAATCAAGCATCGAGAGAGACGGCAACATCTACCACATCGCCATCCCTCCACCAGAGGACTCAAACTCGCTAGAATTTGACGTAGAGGAGGCTCGGCAGCAACTCCTCAACGGAGCCATTGCAGGCTTAGCCAGGGGTCCGCGACGAGCCGCACCGATCCACGGATGCCACGTCACCGTCACGCTGGACACATCACCAGGGGGTTGTGAAACTCCCACGGGGGGGCACTTCAGTAGTGTTGCCAGAACAGCAGTGCAGACCGCCCTGCGGGATGCATTCGAGAAGGAGCAGATCAGCATCGTGGAGCCCATCATGCTCGCTCACATCACCTGCCCCGAGGTCGTGGCCGGGACCGTCCAGCACGACGTGACAGCAGGGGCTGGCGGACAAGTTCTGGAGGTCAACGACCGGTCCGCTGAGTCGACGGGCGATGATCATATCGACGTGAGCAAGATCTATACTCCGCCCGACCCGTATGACTCAGTCACGTCGTTGCGTAGTAAGAAATCGACGGCTAGGATGGTGGAAATTGTGGCCAAGGTGCCGTACAAGGAGATGCTAGACTATGATAATCACCTGCGAAGCAAGACAGCAGGCCGACACTCGATGACAATGTCATTTGACTCGTTTGCCAAGGTTGTTGGCCACCGAGAGAAGGGACTTTGAAGCGCTTACTGTCCATGGATGTCACTTGAGAGAGTGGATGCAGGCTCTATTCTCGGTAACATAGTGGTGTACAGTAAAATGCCAGACCGGGCGGGATGTCTGGGGGTGTAGGATATTCATGGTTGTAACGAAATTGTCAAAACCTCAGGGTGATGTGAGATGAATAGATACGTACGGGTTGGCTTGGTAATAATGCGGGGGATCCTTTTCCGACCCAAAATGATCTCCTCTTGAATAAAACTCAATGATCAGCAGTATAAAAAGAAGGCATCTAGTTTGCATTAGGCTGTCAGCAGACTTATTTCAAAAGTGTCGGCCTTCCTTTCGAGGAGCTCATGACCAATTATGGCAAGGACGCGCGGGCTGACATGCATGTGAAAGAACCATCATGTTGAAGGTGAGAGCCAGTCTATAAATATCTATGTCCATATATGGGCATGCCAAGTTATCCAATGAATACCATTTGCCTAAATGCGAAATCAGAACTATGTACCCTGGACACCACCAACACTCATCGTCGGTAGTCAGAAAACCATGAATGCTATGCTATGCTCTATGCAAACCCCAAACTCCAGCGCCGGCTTAAGCCAAACTCGAAAAAAAATGTAAAGAAAGGATAATCACTGCGACATCTTAGATAGCACGCTTTTGGATGCCGCACTTCTTGAGGCACTCGTCGACGCCAAGGGCGATGCTCTTAGGGATGGCCTTGCGAACACGGTCAATGTCCTCGCCGGCGATGCTCTGGCCAAAGGTAGCAGCGATGACATCGTCGCTGAGGGCAAAGGTCTCGTCCTCAACCTGGCCGGTACCGAAGTCCTCGGCGGCGAAGGCAGCCACGAAAGTAGCGGGCTCGCAGTCGGGATTGAATTGGGTGTGGACGGAGCCCTGGTAGAACGGGGTCATCATGTTGGGGCCAAGCTCGGTGCGGATAACACGACGGTTGCCGTCAGCGTCATTGACGCCGTTCTCAGGGACCATCTCGGTGATGAGGCGGCCGGAGGTGACGATCTGGAGCTCAGCGGAGCGAGGGTGGACGTGGAGGGTGTTCATGCCGCAGGCTATAGGGAGATGTTTGTTAGTCCTTGTGATTTCCTTGAAGTAGGCAGAGAAGGGGAAGCCTTACCATCAACGCGGCCGAAAGCCATGCC
>JABSTB010000648.1:0-34453 GCA_013756995.1 Neonectria neomacrospora | reverse complement strand
GGACTGGGCGAGGCAGTAGATATCTTACAAGTAAGCATCTAGCATCACAACAGCTATGCCAACGCATTCATAGAGTAGGATAGAAAGGAAGGGAATGATATTACTGTGTACATAAGGGATCATTCCCCCTGTAGCTAGCCAAGTCCATCACCTCGTTTTCTCGACCTTTTCCCACCTTTTGATCTATCTGTCTCACGGACCCCTAAAAGACCTCCTGTTCCACATTCCTCTCATTCGACCCTACGTCACAGACGGTGGGTGCACCATTTCCCATGCGCCTACCTGTTCATCCACCGCCCGTTCAGTTGCCGAGTTTCAGGGCTGGGCGAGATCGCAGATTGACCAAACTCGCACGTCGCCTGTCGTGGCCAAGTACGAAGCAATGCGTGGAATGAGCAGAGAGTGGGACGCGGCATCAGGATTGGACACCCGACGAAGGCCCGAGCTTAGGGAGAGCCTCCTATGTAGAGGCTAGAATTGCAGTGCACGGTCAGATTCGCCTTGCCGTCAGTAATTAACGTGACGATTTAGTCTGTCCAGCCTATCATAGCTGTTTCTTTGATTATGTTTTGGCAATATTTTACTCCGCTACCTTCAATATCTCACGGCACATCACATCTTTCACGCAGCCCGGTGGCGTCCCTCGGTACTTACTCAGGTCATCCTCACTAACACACCGTAAGAAAATAAGCTTACTTACCCATCTTTAAAGTGCGGACACAATATGGAAGTACCATTTGGCTGGGCACCGTAACGGTTTCAGGGTTGTCTATGTTTTTAGAACCCTCGAGGAACTTTGATCTTCCCACTGTAGTCTGTCTTTATGAAGTATCTCAAGCTCGGGATACTAGCTCCCGCGTGGCCCACATTCAGCCAAGGGTGAAGATCCTCAGCAGGGGTTCGCTACTCGGGCGTCAAGGCATCTCCCTACTAATAAGCACTCCACTTCTCCTTCATTCTGAATGGAATTTTGATCAGTTGCTTGCCGCCATCCACCATGCCCAACGATATCGAAACCAGTTTCCAGGCGGCCATTCACGCCGGAAAGATCAACGGCGCCGTCCTCTGCGCCACCGACACAGACGGCGGCTTCGTCTACAACGAGGCTATCGGGGAGCGCACCCTGCTGTCGGGCGAGAAGCGGCCTCAGCGTATCGACGACGTGCTGTTCCTGGCCTCGGCCACCAAGCTGATCGCCACCATCGCCGCGCTGCAATGCGTCGACGACGGCAGCCTGACACTGACCGGCGACCTGGCCGAGGTAGCCCCAGAGCTGGCGGCCAAGCAGGTCATCACGGGCTTCTCCGACGACGGCGAAACCCCGCAGCTGACGCCGGCCAACAGCCCCATCACGCTCGAGCTGCTGCTGACGCACAGCTCAGGCCTCAGCTACGACTTCATCAACCCGCACGTCGGCCAGTGGCGGCAAAAGTTCGACGTTGTGCAGGAGGGCCAGCGCCGGGGCGTCGAGGAAGCCTTCCGCTACCCGCTCGGCTTCCAGCCCGGCGCTAGCTGGATGTACGGGCCCGGCCTGGACTGGGCCGGCCGCGTGGTGGAGCGGGTGACGGGACACTCGCTCGGCGAGCACGTGCGGCAGCGCATCTGCGAACCGCTTGGCATCACCGACGCCCAGTTCTACCCGGTCACGCGCGAGGATCTCCGCGCCCGCCTCGTCGACCTCAACCCCGATGACCCGGACGGCCTCGGGCGCGCGGTGGTTGGCGGCAACGCAGGCATGAACAGGCGCAGCCGCGGCGACTTTGGCGGCCACGGGCTATTCATGCCTGGCTCCGACTACATCAAGGTGCTGCACTCGCTGCTGGCCAACGACGGCAAGCTGCTCAAGCCCGCCACCGTCGACGCCATGTTCCAGCACCACCTCAGCCCCGAAGCGACCGCCAGGCACCAGGCCGCGCTGGCCAGCCCCATGGGCGTCTTCTTCCGCGCCGGCACCGACGCCGGAGCCAAGGCCGGCTACGGGCTGGGCGGCCTGCTGACGCTGCAAGACGTTGACGGCTGGTATGGCGAGCGCACGCTGGTCTGGGGGGGCGGCCTGACGCTCGCCTGGTTCATCGATCGCAAGAACGGCCTCTGCGGCGTCGGCGCTGCCCAGGCCACGCTGCCAGTCGACGTTCCCGTCGCGGCGGACCTGAAGCAGACGTTCTGCCGTGATATTTACCGCAAGCACGCCGCGTGGAAGGAGCAGCAGCAGCAGCAGAAGTAGACATTGTTATGATACAATGGAAACGTACAAGGAGGGTCCTGTCAATTCGTTCGTTTACGATGTTTGTCGAGAAAGGTGCCCCCACTTCATTTAAACGCAAATGTAACTATTTTTTTTTGTGTCGTTGCTAGTGATGACGATGCCGCGTACTGTTCCCATTGCTCGCATTAACCAGCCTCCAGTTTGTTACAACCAAAAGCTCACTATCAGAAACGCACAGAAGACGCGCGGTTGGCAAACATGTCGAGAGCCGATGAATGAGGATCCCAAATCGAAATGTCTAACTACCCTGCACCTCCGATGTACACGCAAGAAGTTGAGGGGCAACTCGGCCGCGGGGCGAGGACAGGGTATCTTGACGGTGCGGGGTCAGAACGGCCAGAACGGTGATGAGTATAAAACGAAGCGAGATTACATGCTTAGTTGACCATTACAGACGGTATCTGAAGCCTGACATGCTCCAATCTGTCACATCCTCATAATCCTCCGGACGCAGCTCGACTCGATTGACCATGTCACCAAGGTCAGCACTTCCAAGTCTGGTTTCGTCAGCATCTACCTTGCCTCCGCCGACAGCACCAGAACTACTAGCAGAGCCCTCAAAGCCCTCCTCCTTGGCGCGCTTGTAGTTCATCCACTGCAAGTAAGCACGCAGGGCCATGGCCAGCACAGCAACCAGGGCGTAGCATATGATGATCGTCTTGAAAGCCGTCTTGTAAGTCGGCTCCTCGGACGCCTTGAAGAAATGGGGGCCAGCAATGTTGCCCGCGCAGTAGGCAATGAAGAGCAGCGCCGACACGGTCATTTTCTTGGTCACGCCGCGACAGTTTGCTTGCACCAGTGACAGCGCCAGAGGCATGACGGCCGGGCCGGTGCAGAGGAGAAAGTAGGCGAACAAGTGTACGCCGTGTGCAGGAATATCGTCCCGGGAGTAGATGACGGCAGACCCGACGATACAAGGGATAACCACGCAAACGATGAGGATACAGTTCATCTTGGGGAATCGCCCGGCAAGCCAACCGGTGCCAAAAATGACCAAAGCAGCCAGGACCGAGTATGGAATGTTGATGAGCGTCGACTGCAGACTGGTGAAGTTGAATGATTTGATGACAATGTTGGCAAAGTTCTGGGTGCCGCTGTTGGGGATGCTCTGCACAAGTTCGATGCCAAAGACCAGCCACGTTTTGGGATCAATCAGGGCTTCCTAGTCTCAGTTAACGCATGCTCATAGGACATAGTGACTGACAAGATGGATAGCATCGCTCACCTTGAACTGGTCCCACCGCCAATGTGACTCCTCGGTGCGACCGGTGCCGGCAATGACCACACGATCACCAGCAAACTGCCTCTCCTCGGGCGAGAGAAAGCGCGCCGAGGAAATGGTGTTGGGGAGAAAGTACCAAATAACAAGGGTCCACAGGAACGTGAGGACCCCAAGGATAATATACATCCACCTCCAGGCGCCGACATTATCTGTAATATGCCCAACACCAAAGGCCAGAAGACTGGCGACTAGCCCACCGATGGAGTTTCCAGCAAACCATATGCCCGTTCTCGTCGGCATCTCATCACGCGTGTACCACGTCGACGTGAGAAACATGAACGTAGGCGTGATAGTGGCCTCCGCCATGCCCAGCAGGAAACGCACCGTCAACAGGCCGCCATAGTTGGAGCAAGCTGCCGTCACGGCAACGACGATGCCCCAGAAGGCGGTGTTTGCTGTCATGTATGAGGCCACCGGGAGCCGGGCGATGAGCAGCGAGGTTGGATACGTCCAGGCGAAGTAGCCGAAGTAGAAGATGCTAGAGACCCAACTGTAGTCCTGGCCTTGGAGATTCTGATATTTTGCAGATGTTTAGTAGGAACCTTGTTTCGTATCATAAGAGAAACCCACGGTGTCCTCTCGCAGGCCAAACACCGAAGCGCTAGACAGTATAGTCTTATCCATGAAATTGAACATGTAGGTGATGAATAACACAGGGATAATATGACGGTCAATTTTCCTCAGTACACGCTTGGCCATGTCGTTGTCAACATGATGGGAATGTTCCTGTGGCTGGGCCTCGAGTTGAGGCCCCGGCTGGCTTTTGGATACCATTTCTCTGTTGTTGTTGGTGACAAGCTCCTCGCGGCAAGGCTTTCTAGATTGAGGTGATTGTTTCTTTATATTTTAAGGTTCTTTATCTTTATGTCCTCCGTTTCGGGGAATGTTCTGAGACCCGATCTTTGCCCATGGTCTATCTAGTGAGACGTTACGGTCACAGCAAGTGCGGGGATTACAGCGGGGAGACCAATGTCGGACGAACCAAAAGGGCTTGCAATTTGTAGATCGCACCACTTCTTATCTTTTCTTGCTGCTGCAATCGGTCCGATACCTGAATCAAAGTCATGATTGGAGCGGGTTGTGGCGGTGGAACCAGGCCCTGGTCTAATAGTTAATCGGTAGCTGAAGGAATCCTGTATTGATAGCCAACTAGACGAGTTTGTACGGGGATATTAATCAACATGGATATGGCTTGAAAACATACTCTTGAATTCAACAGCTAGCAATAAGAATACTAGAAACTTGGCGCCTTGACTAGGGCATTACCTTTGTCGCGCGGACGATCGAGTTAAAGGAGCATGGCAGTTCGTGCGAGGGAAGCGCGACATCTACAAAGACTACGACTTACTCAATGAACTTCGCGAACGGCCTAGTTTGGAAATGGACATGTAATCTGCGGTATCAACCCCGCCGAGGGAGGGAAACTCTGACGGTAGAAGGATAAGCAATAGGCAAGCGTTATTTAAGTCTTGGGCATAAAATTTATAATATATCAAACAAAGTCATGATGGCCATGAGGCAAGAAAAAGACTAGAGAAGACCATTTCGTAGCCGTACTCAGCGTTAGTAACAACAATGCTTTCCCTTTGTAGCTCGACAATTCACCAGATTTTGAAGTCTTGAGCGTCTTGCAAAGTTAAGCCTATCGGGTAACAAAGGAATTGAATGATAAGATGATGCATATTAAGCCTAACAAGACAAGGGGTTTTTAGATGACTTTAGTAATGAAAATGATAAGGAGGATGAGGAAGATATTGTGTTGGCGGATTTACGCATCCGGTGTTTAATGCTAGCAAGGGCGGCTCTAATTGACTGCACCTCCTTAACGGACCGAGACAGCCACTTATTGGCAGGACCATCTCCTTCCTCTTCATAAATTTTATCACTTGCTTGGGCTGTCCTTTTCCTATCTCACTTACTGCTATGATATTGACCGTTACCGCAGCTAATTTTAGCATTCATGAGTATCTTTGATTACTGCTGAATTCTCCTTCTTTTGATCATTCTTGGGGTCTTAGAATTATCATCCTAGCATTCCTTGGGCTTGCACAATTGCTGTTTCTTCTCTCTCAATCCGACTGTGCCGGGACAACATTTCCTAGGCGGTGTCTTTATACTAAAGTGTCACATTACTTTGGCCTACCTCTACCAAAACCAACTTCCATTCCTCGGCCTCGATCTCTGCCCAAACACTGGCCTCTACCTCTACCTCTATACGTCCCATTGTTTCTTGCTATTCTCTCCTCTTCTAGCCCAACCAACATATTTCTCGTGCCATCCCGGAGTTGTCGAGGTGTTTTCCCTCTGATATTTGGCATATCAATAACGTCAACGCCTCCAGCCTTCTCTAGAATCTGCATCATCCGATCCTCAGCCCGGTTCATCGCCTTGAGTTCATTACCCGGGAGTCTGATTCGTCCCCGCCCAGCTTCGTGAAGCGGCGTATTTCCTTCTTGATTCTTGAGCCGAGTATCAGCAGAGTTCCCATCGCTGAGAAGAAACTGCACGGCCTCGATATTGTGCAAATATATTGCCGCAAGATGCAATGCCGTGTTTCCGCCTTTGTCGACATCAGTCGTTCTTACACCATGCTTCAGCATCAAGGCGATGGCAGCCGGATCAAGGGGGTTGCTGTAGCTGGGTCGGGAACATAGACAATGCAGAGGTGTTTCTCCCCTATTGTTTCGCAAGCTTGCATCTGCGCCGCCATCACATAGAGTTGTGAAGATCTTTGTAAACTCCTGACCCCGATCGCCAAAATAACTGCCGGCATAATGCAAAGGCGTGTTCCCTTGGTTGTCTCGGACGTTGATCACATTCGGATTGCTCACGAGGAGGAGATCAATAGTGTCAACGACTCGTTGAACATGATCCGTGACGACTATATTGTCAAATATGGGGTTACTTGCGGCCCAGTGCAGAGGTAAGCGTCCAGAACTATCGGGTTGGGATACCATGTCTGCAATGTCAACATGGCTTCCTTGTTGATCAAAGAGGGCTTTGATCCCGTCGGCATTAGCATAAAAGCTACCGGCAAAAACGGCCGTGACATCCTGGACTTGGTCTTCCGGATTAGGAAATATGTCGACGCTCTGCTTTGGTGTCGTCTTCGCGTGGACGTCGGCTCCTCCCTGGATGAGTCTTTTGATCAATGCAGGACGAGCCCAGCGGACGGCCAGGGTGAGCACAGTCTCAAGGGGCTGGTCCGAGACGGGTTCGCATAGGAACCCGCGAGGAGCGACGACATCGCGAGCATTTGCACCTCTGTCGAGGAGCAGATGCATCACCTCATCGCTTCGATCGAGGTGTTCGCGCCCCCAAAGACTTTGCTGAACCCTTCCGTCTCCACACAGAGATGCGGCTGCAGCGAGTGCGGTGCAATCATGACCGTCTCTAGCGTGAATGTCGGCGTATGATGGTTGGGCGTCGAGGAGGTATCGCACAACGTTGGGGCGGCCAGACGCGGATGCCACGTTCAGCAGCAAGAAGCCCCGGTCCTGGGGAGATGGTACCTGCGTCGAACAGGAGCGGTAATGTTCCAGGAGAAGCCGGAGGGCGTCGACACTCCCGCTGCTGGCAGCAGCCCAAAACACGTCTCTGTACTCTGGTGGCCCGTCCAAGGGATTCAGAGCGAAAGGATATTTGTCCAGATACTGACGGAGGAGAGCAACATCATTCTGGCGAATGATTAATCTCAAGAGCGGCCAGTATTCTTTTTCGTAGAGAACGGTGCCATCACCTTGAACGACAGTTATGGGGTTCTGGGACTCTTCATCCTGGCCTAAATCTGGGCGCTCATGGAAAGCGCGGTAGGGAGGTTGTGCTGCAGGCGGCGGAGGTTCTGAATCCATCATGGCTTCCAGGGGGTGTAAGGTAAGGTAGGAAAGGGTGAGGCTGACTTTTTGGCGATGATGCACTGATTCTCAGTGTTATATCTGTAGACAGTGGAACCTGCTGGGGGACACGCACGGCGAACTCGGACGATGAACGAACCCCTGACCCATGGAACGACGATTGATTAATTAATTAATTAATTACAAGGGGGCTGATGAAGGTGGACGATTAACGAAACCGGCATGACACACATAATGAGTTAATAACCTGTTGGATTGTGACCCTGTATTACGAAACCTCTGATAGATCGATATCCTGACCTTAGTCAGAAGGGGCGTGAGATGGCATAAAACCCCTCTCGAGAAAAGAGGGGGCCGGAGGATCCTAGATCAATTGAATCATCAGATTTGGGCTCTACACTCGATTGACCGCTAAGGCCTAGATCGAATTGACCGTACGCTATCTAACATAACCTATGACCCCGGTGGATGACTCTTTTAATACATAGTTATCTCACCCGTTACTACGAATTTGCATGCAACTAACGATACGTTGATGCCTCGCCCGCCCTCAAACCCAACACAGACGTAGTAATGCAGCCAGAGACCAGCGCAAGTGTCGCCGACCTCTGAATTCCACGGGTAAAAGTCGGCCTCGGTGATACCGTACGTGTCGCCGTGCTCGACATAGTGCCACGCCGTGCATCCATCGACGATTTTATAAATTAATATTAATATAGTTTTCTTATAATTTATTAATTAGAATTTGTATTTTATTATAGTATTTCTTTATATTTGAACACGGGTCATGTCGCGACTCGTGAAAGAATTGCTGCAGAAATGGAATGCGACGGAACACGGCAGGCCAAGAAACGTGGAACAAGCAGGGAACAGTTTCCTCTATCTGTGATAACGTCCTTGAGTTCGATTCATAAACCTTGCTGAAGAGAGAGGATGGTGTTGAAAGAACACTGGCAGCAAGTCCTAATCCAATTTTTTTAAGCATAGCAGGTGAATCATCAGTGGCTGACTGAAAGGAGCAGGGTCAGCGTCTCAGCTACTTTGGATGTTTCACAAGAAATTAGCTTTGTCCCGAGAAACGAAATATTTATCAGTCATAGGCATATAAATCTCACATGCACAGCTAACTTAGTTGGAAATTTAGTGAGTCAATCGGCCAATGGGTCAGGCAGTCATTGAAGGTAACTTGGCGATGAACACGTCAAACGGAGCGCAGTACTCCCTGAGTCTAGTTCCTCGACTCTATTTAGGTTGTCCAAATCACACGGTTAACTACATGTAACCGGCCCACTTGGTGTCTCATGTTGAATAGCTACGATGACAGCTTCGCTCTGTCAATGATGCACACGGGGCAAGTAAATCCCCTATGCTTTCTAAGATGATGAAGAGTCGACCGAGAACACTGATTGAAGAGTGCGGACAGTGACTTCCCGGTATTTACCCATTCACCGCTTGGACAAGGTGTCACCAATTTCAAGACTCGCATCTCAAGCCGATTATTTAAAGACAGTCATCTATCCCACATGAATCGTTGTCAACCCAAAACCCCCTACGACCTTGAACTTCAAGAATAATCCCACCCCGGGAAGTCGCTATGCAGGAGGCCATGGCGTCGGATCAGCAGGACATGCTTCCGCAACTGGCGGAGCAGCATGCAATCGCGCGACGATGCCTAGACGACGGAGATGTCGAGAAAGCCATTTCCGTGCTGGAGGCTGCGTGGAAGCATCCTATGGTAGCGAAATACCCTCACGTACTGGAGTTACAATTCGATCTTGCGGAAGCATACAAGGAGGATGGAAAACTGAAGCAGGCAATTACTCATCTGGAGTCCGTGGTGGCTGCTGAGGAGACACTGCCAGAGAAGAGCACCAACCGGCTAGCGTCCCAGTTCGCACTTACCCAAGCATACCAGGAAGACGGACAGTTCGAAAAGGCGATTTCCATGCTGAGGGGTGTGATGGCAGCTGAGGCGACGCTGCCACAATCCCACCCGACTCGACTAGCGACTATGGAGCAACTAGCATTCGCCTACAAAGCTACGGGAAAGATGATAGAAGCAGTTGTCCTGCTTGAGAATGTAGTAGCAGCTCGGAAGACTTTGCCGGAAGATGACCCCTCTCGACTAGCATCCGAGATGTGGCTCGTTTCGGCGTACCGAGACCACGGGTACTTCGAGAAGGCCATTAAGCTCCTGGAGCATGTGGTCGCTGTGAAGGAGAAGAAAGTACCAGAAGACCACTCGGTTACAGAGACGAGACAGGCACTGGCTTTGGCATACCAAGACAACGGCCAATTGAAAAAGGCAATTGACCTCCAAAGAGAGTTGGTAGCAAAGAAGGCGATGACGTTACGTGAGAACCATCTTTCTGTTCTATTCTCCCAGCAGAAGCTGGCAGTCATGTATGGCGATGACGGCCAGTTGGAGAAGGCTGTCGCACTGCTCAAGGACGTGGTTGCGGCTCAGGAGAAGACGTTACGCAATGATCACCCGTCCCTATTGTTCTCTCGACAAGCATTGCAACAGTATGACACTGGGGAACTGAAAGACGGGGCTCAGATGGACGGCTCTGCCTGTTAGGTAGCTAAGCTTACGTATATTCCCGCAGGAATAAGAAAGTCGTGTTGTTTAATTCTCTGATCCACGCTTGTATGTAGCTAATTTTTGCAAGGAGTGCTCCCTCGGGGGAGGCCTTGAGGCTGTCGTCTGTCGATATGAAGATTTCTATTGATTCTAGGTGACTCCCGTCATTTGGCGGGGACGTATCGTCGTGGTAGAGGCGTCGATTAACGAGAGATTAGAGATCGCTTTGGAGGACAGCTAGCTAACTTTGAATTACTGATCACGTATGGGCTGCGGGTTCAAGTCCGAATCGTAATGATCTTCCTATCATTTTAGTTGAACTGATTACCTATATGTACGGCGGTGATGGTAAAATTTACGATGTCTACAGCAGTCTTCGCAGAACGCAGGTACAGTGCCGAGCGGTGGGGGTTGCTGAGCAGGCCATCAGCTACCGGCGTTGGCCCCGCTACATGCGTCGAGTCTTTGCAATTTTATACAACGTTAAGCTTTTAATATTTAATGAAAAAATGTGGAATGTATCAGCCAGAGATTAGGGCGAATCAACTCGTCTGAAATAGGAGGTACAGTAGGCATATGTTTATGACATCAGGCCACAATGCTGGAGCCACATTACACGGGTATACTTCTCTCTTACGCTTTACTGACAATATTTATGACGCAACAGCTCTTCAACTTGTTAAATATGACATCTATCATTCTCCCGGTGTCTACAAACGCATCATTAGTCTATAGGTGGCAAGAAATGAAACACATGACTCTTCACAATGTAAAATAACTGAGATAAAACTCAAGCACACTAAAATATATTTCCATTTCTAGAGTTGAGTTCTTGCCGCTGTAGCCTGAGCTGCTGCTGAGCGAGGGCTGAGGATTCTAGACCTTGGGCTGTGGTAGGCTGAGCAAGGTACTGAGGCATGGGGGCTAACCTTTGAGACTGAGGTTCGGTCTATGTCCTAGATCTGGGACAAAGCCCCGTGTCTCGTTGTCCCCCTCAGAAAAGTGTCTCGCGCCTATGCACCAGTCTGGTAGTTAGTCCTGAATTTGGTCCTGAATGCTTCCAACGCGCCACAGCTTATAATTAGAATTAATAGTAAGCCGTAGTATCCTTACTGATTCAGGGAGTTATTATTGAGATTTGTTTAAAAGAAGGGAGGAGAAAAGTAATTCACTATAATAAGAAATACATAATTCATAGAAAGTTCAGAAGGCCTAGAAGCGGGAAGACAGTAATTGACTTTTCAAAGAGAAGGCCGACGCCGATCTCGAAAGCTCCTGCAATACAGAATCATCAAAGGGACCTCTGTTACAATAAGCGACTTGGTGACGATCAGTAGAACAACGACTTAGCGCGTCCTTAAGAGGCTCACACAACTTCAACAAACACGAAGCCAGTCTTTTATCTAAGAAACTTGCCCAACACTGTCACGAAGCCTCTACACATAGCATCAAGCACGTCATCACTCACAGCGGGTATCACCGTCTAAGATATGGAATGAATGGCTATGGTATGGGCTCTTTCTTCATTGCTGCGCGCATTTGCTAGAAAGAGAAGTAGTTTTAACCCAGAAGAATCTAGCAAATCATTCTCCTCACTTTTTATTCTTCTTTTCAGCGTTTTTTCCGGTCCCTTTCAGCGTTTCTCTGGTCAATAATCGGCTTGCATTCTTCGCAATACCCCTTCCCCTCCACTGCCTGTCTCTTTCGACAGGTGTGACACTTCCCTTCCTCAACTGCCTGTCTATACCTCTCCAGCGCCCTGGGGGGGGCCCCGCCACGTCGCCGTTTTAAACATTTGTCACAACGCAACTTGCCCTCGATCGGTTCTCTGACGCAGCATTCAGCACATTTCCCCTCTTCTTTAGCCTTGGCGCGTCTTTCTCGGTCATAGCAGGCAGAGCAGAGTCCTCGGGAGTGTTTCTTCTTGGTCAGGCCACAGGCCTTGCATTTTGCGGTCTCCGGTGCTGGATCTTGGAGCTCATCCTCAATCGCATCAGGATCACTTTCAGTCGCGTCGGGATCACTTTCAGTCGCATCGGGATCAGTTGTATCGTTGGGTGCCGCAGAGCTTGAGGCGTGGGCAGGCATTTGACTCAACGCGACTAGCGCCTGTTGCGCTATAAGGACCCTTGACGCTTCAGCATCCTCGTCATCCTGGTTTCTCGATGAAGGGTTTCCGTGCTTGGAGGAACTCATGATGGTAGATCCAAAGAGTTGGCAATTGTCTTTGGTTGCGTTTGTTATGGATTCGGAGTGTTGGGTGTTTGGTTAATTGATGAGATACATCATGCTATTAACGGTCTATATACTGAAAGGGATCGCAATCCTATCATTTGTTCAGTATATTCATGTTACCTATACACTGTTTCATACTAGCTGTGATTGGCGTTCGAGGAACATATTTGGTTTTTATTCACCAGCATGCCTCCCAGTATAAATTTGACGACCGTAATTATTTGGTTATCACCTATGGATGTTATAAGCCTTGATGATTGTGATCAAGGCTGTAGTAGTTGATCACTTCGTGAAGTTGCACACATTGAAGTTGATGCGAGTTGAATCAGGTCATTTAAGAAGCTAACTATAATGCGAATTACTCAACGGCCATCATGTTCGTGTCAGCTAAAGGCCCAGATATGGGAGCTAGCGCGGTTGCTGGGCTGCTCAGCACGACTGAGTCAGCAGAGCTGATGAATGGCAGAGCCGAAGTTAAGACGATGAACGAAGAGGCCAAAAGTGGCCACCCGTACCAGCTCCCGCGTCGCTCGAGTTTCATCTCGTAATACTATCGAGCCCATTGCCCATGATGTCTTTGATTATGAATCTTCAATTACTTAATTGTTGGTATGACGACATAATTACGACTCTGTAAGATATATAGACTAAGACTCGAAAATTTTCCATGACGAGTCGACTATATGCCTCTGCGTGTCATCGATAGTCCAACACAAGCCTGGAAAGACGGAGGAAGAAGGGTGTTAAATAACAGTCGTCGCCGCGCACCTATGAAATATGCTACAAAATTATTCGTCTTGTCAATGCCCCAAGTCACCCAAAATGGCATCAGGATCATTGCTACGAGCCGCGGGGCTCTTCGCACTTCTCAGCCGCGTCGATGCCGCGCCTTTCGTTTCTGAAGCTCAGACCACGATCCATTCAGAACCAACCCTCATACCGTCGGTAGTGCCTCATTCCGATGTTACCTCGCATGGGCCGTTCACTGGTCCTCCAGCCACCATTACCGGCGCTCTCTCAACTTCGGTCCTGAGCCCTTCCATACCAGCCCTTCCACCGGTGCCAGATGCGTATGATTACCCAGCCGATGGGAAACTTCATGCAGACCAGCCCGCGCCATTCACACCTAGCGGCGGCGTCGGCACCAACGGTTCTGCACCGGTATATCGAGTGCAGAGCGATTTCGATTACCAATCCCTCGCCTTGGCTCTCTATCAGGAATGGATTGAGTACGACCTCTTCCACTGGGGCCTTGCAACCTTCAGCGTGGAGGAGTTTGAGGCCTATGGAATCAACGCCGAGGACCGATATCTCATCCAGTATATGGCTGAGCAAGAGCTCGGCCACGCCACTGTCATAACCAACATGCTCGGACCGCAAGCGCCAAAGCAATGCACATACAACTATCCGGTGTCCAACGTGCGCGAGTACATCGACTTCAACCAGAAGCTCACGCGTTGGGGCGAGTCAGGTGTGTACGGCTTCTTGCCGCACCTCAATTCTGGTCCCGCAGCACAGCTTCTCCTACAGAGTATCACCATTGAGGCCCGCCAGCAGATGATCTTCCGCCAGTTTGGTGGACAATTCGCCATGCCTGAGTGGCATACACCGGGCATCCCTCAGAGCTGGGCGTGGACATTGTTGGCCCCATACATCTCAAGCTGTCCGTACAACCAGACCCGTCTTGTCTGGCAGAATTTCCCGGCATTGCACGTACTCAACCAACCCAACCCCGCTCGTATCAACGGCTCAGCCGTCTGGAACGAAACCACAGGGGACTCGAGCAATACGCTGTCCACCGCCGACATTCCCCCTTCAGAGCTCTGCGTCAACGCAACCGACGAAACACAAGATTGCAGCCCCGCCATCAGTCAGAACCGCAGTATCCCCCTCTCGTACCCAGGCCGGCAAGTCTTCCTGCATTGGGACAGCCCTGGGCAATTAGTTGGTCCGAATAACAGCTATGTGACATCCACGAACGTCATTAAGCCAATGTTCGCAGCATGGGTCTCTCAGTTGAACGTCACCTATTCGCCGCTCTTGAATGTGAGCTTGGAGGACAGGACGGCCTACACTATCCAGCCGAATGTGTCCACTTGGGAAGGTGATCCGGCGATCAATGGGACTATGTTTCTCGCCTTGACAGATGTCGACTTGTACGTGACGCCGTATAACTTGTCGCAAATCAACCCGCACGTTGGGTCGCTTGCGGTGTATCAGGCTGGCTAGGTGGTTCATATACAGAAATCTGGATGCTTTCCTTGATTAAGATGCATTGTACATAGCTATGAAGATAATGGTCTCACCAAGTACAAGTAGCAGAACGTAGAAGAACGAGATTAATGGAAGTGTCTGTTTTAATGTCATGAAACGTACAATTTAACGTCCAGTGATACACATCTGCTCTTATCCTCCGTTGATTTTAGATAACACGAAACATATTCGACTTGACTCCCCTCTTGAGTCCTTCGGCTTTACCATTCTCATATTCAACCCCAGCACTGCCCCCTTCCCCAGATAACATCTCTAACTTCTCGCGAAGCTCCTCATCCAGCTCGGCACTAGTCTTTTTATGTTTGGTGGTAGACGTGCCGGTGTCAACACTGGATATTTTTGCCGTCTGTGGTGCGTTGCCTGTCGGATTCCGAGTGCTGGACTCTGGTGGCTGGCTGCTTGTGATGGTTGGCGACGACGGAATTGTTGTATGGAAAAGTCTTGCGCGACAGTATGCCTGGGAAACTGGGTATGCCAAGACACGCTTCATGGCTCGTTCATGGGCTGAAGATTGGACGTGATTGCAGATGATTTAGGTAACGATAATAACTGATGAGTTAAAGACCGGAGTAGCATGCCCCAGCAGATTTTATTTTACCTACCTGTTACGTCATCGATGCATCATGGAAGGCGACTATTACATTGGCGGCCAAGCCCCCGCGCGCTCTGCGACGATGCTAGTTATGCTATGCCCATTTGGTAATTTGAAAAAAGAACGGTAATATCATGAAGTTCTCTCAGGCATTTAACAATGCGCTGTTCTACTGAGTCAGGGGCCTAGTGAAAGGCTTGCTGCTTGTACTGTGCGGCTGTGTTGGACCTAACGAAGGATATTGCGAGATTTTGCACTGACCTCGCGCCTCTTCAAACTTGGCCTGCCCCCGTGCTTTCTCATGTTCACGCTCAGAAACGCGTCTTCTATGTCTCCTCTCAGAAATATACTGCTCTATCAAACACAAATGGCCTTGATAGCAAAGCCGATCACGGAAAAGGGACTGGTGTCCATGAAAACAATGTTAAGATCAAGAGTTTGGTCAGAAATAGCAAACTGGACTAGTCAGAGGACTTCCTCGACTCTTTGCAGAAGTTCCGAGCGGCATAATTCACACTTCGTTGCGAGAACACCAATTTCCTAAAGAAAAGGCCATCTTCGTAGCCATAAACAAAGCCCGCCTCTTCGTTAAGGGCTTCTTGCCCGACGACGAGAACACAGGAGCCTTCGCATTACCCTGGAAGCAGAAATGCGAGATCTCTGTCTAGAGAAGAGAAAGACGCCGACAAAATAGTAAGTTACAACCACTTCACGGCCTCCAGTTTATAACTAGAGAGGCGAGCTCTGGCTTTAATTTATTGCTAGTAACAAGGAAATACTGATGGAATGAGCTTTATGTGGATGCTCCATGTAAACCCGCTTGCTGATGAGTCCTCTTAAACTATGACTGTGACGATTAACTCAGAGAAGAATCTCGAATCCGTCACTGGTCTAACTCAGGAACTAGCATGCGAGGTTCATGTCTATATGCTGATATTGAGTAATTTCAAGTGTCAATCAAGGCCTAATGAGTGACTAATCCTTGGCCCAATGATAAACGAGTGTATAAATTTATTGGCTTGAGCACGATCGCACATGATTTGTAGCGTACTATCTGATAACTTAATTCCATATGGCCACTTAGCACTCCTTGCGAAATGGTACATCTGGCTAAGTAATACCTAGGCATTAATTATCTAGAAACCGAGGCAAAGGAGAAAAAAGAAAGTAAATGGAGTGTGACGCGACGAGTCTTCAAATTGTATGAGTTGAACATCTTAATATTTGTGGTAAAATATGCTCTGTCAAGCTTAATGATGACGACGTAAAAGGCCAGCCGTTGAGATACCGATTAGAATCATCTCAAGGCGGAACACCCAGCACTGGAAGCGCATGCAGCCAACATCCTTTTTTGCTTAATGTTAACATTAATGTTACGTAGAAAGGTGTGTGGTACAATACCTAGAGCACAAGAAGGGATTAAAAAAGAATGTCAGTGCAAAAGCTGTAAATGAAGTTGGGCGTCAGTGCCGCGTCATCGAGACATCAGAATCGCATTTTCTGGAATGCGAGTAGACCTAGTTCGGGTTTTCACATGTTAAGAGTAGTGGTGTACGTCATTTATGCATACACGACTGTTTCTAACATCTACTGTACAGTCAAGCGTGCCAACTCCTCGGTAACTGGCCAGCCTCACAGGCCATTGCAACTCTTTTCCTGCAGGTTGTTCTTGTTTTCCTCACGCCTCACAATAGGAGGCCCGAATTTTAGTAAGCTGGAGACAAGCTTCCACAGACCAAGTACACACTCGATTGGCACCCATTTAGTCATGGAGCTGTCGCAGTTGATGACGCATGCGGGCGGCTTCATGACGTGCCTAGATGATTGGGGCTAGGTACGATATATTCGGCCAGCTTCTGCTCTGAGAACCATATCGGATGTTTCAATCTTAATCTTATTTATCTATCTCACAATCCATAAATGTCCGACTCACGTTCAAGTGCCGATAAACAAGCGGGATCGCTGCCATCCCGCCAGGTCGATGACGGCAACCCCGCTGTTTTCAAACCTCGATGGCTTGTTCTCGACGACACAAACGTTGATTTTCTGAGCTTCACAAGCATTCTCGCCGCGCTCATTTCCGTTCTATTCTTCAATGTTCCTATCAAACTGGCAGCACCGGCGGTGGCTTCCATTGTCCTTCCTCTGCGTCTATTTCTCCCGAAGCCCAAGCCACCGACCGGTCTCGTCCTTATTACCGGAGCGTCAAGCGGTATCGGCGCCGAACTTTGCTATATCTTTGCAGAAAAAGGACATAACTTGATTCTCGTCGGCCGGGATGACGGACAACTCCAGGCTGTCAAGAACAACGTCGAGGAGAAAGGTGGGCCGTCCGCCCGCACCATCACTTTGGACCTGTCTATCCCTGGTGCCGCCGAGAGCCTTTACAGCCAAGTCAAGAATGCAGGGTATACGGTAGACATTCTTGTGAATAATGCTGGACTTGGGGGCTGCGGGGAAACTCTAGAGCAGCCCATCGAACTGGCTGAACGCATGATCACGTTGAATTGTATTTCGCTTGTTCAGCTCACGCAACTCTTTGGAAGAGACATGGCCGAGCGGCGACGCGGGTGGATCTTACAGGTTTCCAGTGTCGGTGGTAAGATTTCCCCGAGGTGTTGTCAGTTGATGAGGCCAGGTACTAATCGTGGCAGGTTGGATTGCCACCCCTCACCAGAATCTCTATCACGCTACCAAGCACTTTGTGCGTGCTTTTTCCGAAGCCCTCTCTATCGAACTCCGCGCCTATCCCGGGGTAGTCAACACACAACTCATGCCTGGGCCTACACACACGCAGTATGTGACGCGAGCACACGCTGAGGAAACCGTCATGATGGCAGCTTCAGGCGCCATGGAGGATCCTAGGGCTGTTGCTATGGCTGGATATAAAGGATTGTCCAATGGCAAGAGAATGGTTTTCAGCAGTTGGAATGCCGCCTTTACGTCTCTGTTGTTGCACTTAGCACCGCGCAGCGTACATCTCACGGTTGCTGGAATCATGAACTCCCCCTTAAGAGGAAAGATGAGGGCGGAAGAACCGCTTAAAGACCAAAGCCAACGTGAGCCATTTTCCGAAAAGGAGTAGTAACGAGGGGATAGAATTAGCGCTTCAGACTGTGTAGTCATGAGACAGAGGCTGATTTTGTTAATTTTATGATCTTGTGTCAAGGGTCAGATCAATAGCACAGAGGACTTACTAGCTCATCCACGCGATCTTGCGTGATAGATGCTAGATAGTGGGTAATACAGCGTTGTTTGCATTGATCCCCGTCACTACTATTTTTCTCCTGCGGGCTTTTCGTATACTTCATCGCAGGGAACGGTATGCAGTGACTGAGGCCAATATTTGAACGGTGCTGCAGCTAGATAGCAGAAGACTCAACGGCGCTTCAGCAAGGGAACCATTACTCCTCTATGTGACACAGACCGCATCGCACGTCCTACTGCGACGCTTAAAACACCAGAACCTATATGATCTTCAAGGGCGGAAGTGGCAGCGTTAAACGAGCGTCAAGCAGACGGAGATGCAACCAAGTTCATGGAACTGACTCAGATTCATGGGCAATTTAAGGTCGCGGCCTACTAGACGAAGCTAAACACTGGAGGAGCTTGCTGGTACATGAACCCGAAATACGAGGCAAAAAGTCTCACCAACATCTGGAAGTATGGAACATGTAGTATACGACCACAATTTAAAAAGACTGGCCGGTAGATGTAGATAGAAGTCGGAGAGTCAAAGCGGGAAATTTGCGACTGACATCATTTGACTGCAAAGTAGAAGGCTGGCTTTCACTTATTACAGCATGTTCTTTAATTGCACTAAGCCGATCTAGGTGCCCCAATTGGCAACAATAGTGATGATGGGCAGGAAAAAAAAGCAGGCCTGCCGAAGCTCATCGCGAAACTAATGCAGCTATCTCGAAGAGTGGTCATGTCAAATTTCGTGATCGGCAACGCGGCCACTACGTACATGCACCTTCAAAAGAGGGGCAGTGCCACAGTGGCGTAGGGTGGGCGTTCATGGACCTGTTGTTCCGGAATGACGAATGCATGATGACCGCTAGTTGATGTCATAGTCTCATCGACAAACATTGGCATGACGCACTACACTTACAGTGCAAGCACGGCAACTTTATCTTTCTCATTTAAACAAAAAGGAACAATTTCTCAGCCAGATTGTGGCTCAATATTCTTCATTAACTTGAAGAACAAACTTGAAGAACAAATTCGCCAAAGGACATCTTGTGATACATCCGTCCGAAATAAACACCACCATCATGAGTGGACCAACCTACGTTATGCCCACCCAGGCCAACGGTGCTCAGCATTTTGAACCAGGTAAGGCTTCACTGGTCTGCCAAAAATACCAATTGTTGCATGCTCACACTCTGTCTCTAGTCGCACCACCACTTCAGCAGTCGCTGTACGAAAAGCCAGGTCCCAAAGACCATGGCGAGCAGGAAGAGATTGGACCGTTAAAAAAGATCATAGGTGCGAATCACATGCGAAGCAAAGCTAGCAGATAGAGCACCACACTGACCCGCAACACCACAGCCAACCAAGACAGCCTTTACAAATACATCAGTGTAGGTCCCTTAATCAAACACTGCCTACGGACCTGATTGCTCATATGTACTTGCAGTGGGAGGACCCAGTCCGCACCCTCGGCTCATACGTCATTGCTCTAAGCATCCTGTTCGGAGCACACTACGTACCTCTTACGCGACTGGCCCTGAAGGCCGTAGCGACCACTCTTGGAGGTTGTGATATCCCATTTTTGCAGATGAACGCATATTGACTTTGACTTATCAGTAATCTCTGTCACGGAATTCGCCAGCCGGTTGTTCGGCCCCAACACCTTTCTAGCCCGCCTACGACCCGAGCAGTATAAGAAGGTCCCAGAGTCGACCCTCAATGCTACACTACAAGATGTCCATGATTTTGTACAATACGCCGTAGTCAAAGTCCAGAGAACTATCTTCGTTGAAGACCTGAACAAAACCTTCGCTGTAAGCTGTAGCTCAGGACATCTATCGGCCGTTTGAATGAGCATACTGACTAACAAATGCATAGGCTTTCGTCGGCCTCACCTCGTTGTATTGGCTCATCAAAATCGTACCCCCGTTTGGGCTTGCTGTGCTGGGTCTAACTTCACTCTACATCGCTCCCCTTGTCACCTCGCCCCGGGGCCGTCAGGTAGCCCGCGATACGACAGCGCGTGCTGGAGAGCTAGCAACCGCGGCTTCTGAGAAGGGTAGTGCACTTGCTCAAGATGGCAAGGCGCAGGCGGCGGATTTGACCTCCAAGGCACAGCAGACCGGCATAGACATGAAGCGACGCATTGAGGATCTGGCTCAAAACGGAAAGCAAACTGCCGCCGATCTGTCCACCCAGACCAAGACCTCTGACAGCAACAAGTTCGACTTTGGTGGAGAAGCGAGCAATACGTCTCAATTCTCGCACAGCACAGTCGAAAGCACGAGGGGAATGGGGCCTGATGGCAACGCCGACACGACTCACTACCGTAATCCTGCCTCGGATCCTCTACAGAATACGGCAGCTTTCACGCCAGGCCTGAACTGATGAGAATATGGGCTCTGTTAACGTGGTTCCAATCATTCGGCGGTAGGAGATCACATCTGCTACGCGTGGCGTACTAAATACTGTCTAATATATTAGCCAAGACTGTAATGACTCGTGCGTTGGTGGGAGGCTATGGATGTGGTAGTACAAAAGCTCTCTGTAAGGATTATTTAGTAACAAGCAAAACAATCCTAATTCTGAATTGTCAAATGGCGTCCTCTTCATGCGGGGGTGCAATGAGTGAATTTGAGCGCCTTTAATGTGAACCTCATCCAAATAGTCATATACTATCCCTTTGACTGTCGTAAGACGACACTTGGGTCACGAGCAGGGGGGTCTAGCCAACCAGAGTAAAGCAAATCAAAGGTACATTCAACCCCACCTATTTTATATGGTGATAGAAGTCCCAACAATTTCCAGCTCTACATAGAGCTACATTACACTGCTGACAGCGATATCGTGACTGCGTTGGTCTCCGGCCTCTATTGCTACTGACTGCTTGCAACGGCTGCCGCCGCTGCCGCCCCTCTCCAAGCTGTATTCCTTTGCAAGCCTGACAAGTTGAGCAATTCTTATTCCGGACCCAATTGTGCTGTGAGACAGGCGTAAATTCGTCTCCAGTCCGAAACCTTTGACGTGACTGACTTTCTGCTGCATATGTTGCAATAAGGTCATTGACAAGGCGTTGCCGCTAACTGCCTTGTGATGCCTCCGGCTTCCACTGCGGCTGCCCTCGCTGCTGTAAAATGAAGCTGTTGACAAGGGCTATTTCTAGCAGAAAGTCCCAAGCTAGGGCCTTCCAGCCGCGCCTGCGTACACAGCGGTCAAGGCCCCAATACGCTCGCATTTAGTCGCCTCGATCCACAGCATTTATCTCATTGTTGTAGATAGCAGTGATAGATGGGATAGAAATCAGCTTAACAGGCTCATCACCAAAGAAACGCTATATTAGCCGTGCCTGTATTTTATCTATTGTCAGTCTTTTTCTCTTACAGTCCAGTCTTTTATTACCCCTAAATATAGTTAATAGGAATAACATAAGGGCATTGTCTTTCTAAGTAACCTAATTGACCTTATTGTCAGCTATAGGGATAGCTTTGATAATATTGAATTTAAGGCTGCTAGCAGCTGTATTATCTGTGTTTTTGAGCTTGATAAGGGGCTTGTAGATGCCACAGTTCCTACGGGCTGTGCCCGTGGCTCCGTGGCCACATTGCCGGAGCCGACGAAAGAGGTCACAGGAAGAGAATAGGTTATCGAGAAAGACGTGATATGTGGAAGCCAGCAGCAGATTTACTAGGGTAACAACCACGGCTTGGGTCGGGTTCAGATAGATCATCCTCTCTCGTATCCGCCGCCGGCTCTGCCGTAGCTGTGTCCCTTGCCGCAGCCGTCGAGCCGGCCGGACCCCTACAGGCCCGAACTTCCGGCCCGGCCGGTGCCAAATCCACCGCAGGAAATAGCCTCGTTGGGCTACGGCCCAGACTTTAAACCCTACGGGAATTGGCTTCGAAGGGACGGTTGTTGTCTCTAGGGACCTTCCAAGAAAGCGGACCATGTACTCATCTACAGCGATAGATGTGCCCGGTATGTAGAAAACAGTAGATATATGCTGTATGTGATTAGACTACGCCTTGACCCGGATAAAGGTGCGGCCGTAGAAGCTTGTATTAGGGTCCTGATCAATAGTTACAAAGTCATAGATGTGAAGATGCTGAGATAATAGCTAGAAGTAGTTGTAAGGCATCTATTTGACCACTAGATGAATAGGGCGTTAGTCCTTAGATCTAGAAACCTTCTAATAATCCTCGATCTGCTGCTCCCTATGTATTCTCATATACATCAAGATCGCAAGCTATATGTAGATTTCTACAATAGAGGTCAGCTTCTAAGCTAATAGCTGAGACTGCGGCTTTAATCTACAGCTGCCAGCTTCATGCTGCTCAAGCCGGTGACTGACCCAGCTATTGGTGTAGTAGACCTAGCTTTCTACTAAGGAAATAGGTAGGAATTTCTGGAAAAGCAACAGCGGCTCTGGGGGCAGGGCTGTTATCTTGAAGACCCGGCTTAGAAGGTCCATCGGCTCGAAGTTATAACCGCGATCCCGGACCAGATCATATATTGGCCGGCAGGTGTTATCGGCCGGCTGCTCGCGGCGGCTGTCATCAATACGAATGAAGCTATTGTCATCATATGCATTGACTGCTTGGCTGGAGGACTGTTGGGAATCCATGAGAGTGCACAGAATGAATTGTATGATGAATTGGGCGGGGTTGATTTCGCCGGTGCTCAGAGTCACTCCATGTACCTCAGCCTTAGCGGGGGCTATGTGGGGCGCGGTACGCAGGTGTCGTCTTACGACAGTCAAAGGGATAATTTATTCTTTGAGTTTGTGTATTCTACACAGCCTTTAAAAGGTGTCAACGCGCACGATGAGAATGGCTATATTCGTGTTTTAGCTATTATCTCGCCATCTCTATCTTATTGGTTGCACCTAACAATTGGCGTAATAATCATAACTTCTATGGCTGCACTTTCAACCGAATCAACGATCACAATGAGTTTCTACAAGCTGGGCACATCTATCACCAATGCACAACCGCGAAAATTATGGAATGCTCCACTTGAAGCAGAATCAAGTTTGCCATTTCCTACTAAAGGAGGGCTACCCTCCATGAGAATGGGACGACTTTGAACACCCGAAGCTCCGGCGCTTCCTGATTATCTATAGCCTTTAGTTGGGAAAGTTCCTGGCCAAGGGGTGGATGCTGTCATACTCCAAGGCCACATCAAGGTCGGCGGGAGATGGTATCAGATAATAGTATTAAAGCCACGTCCTACTATCTCATCTTTTATGTTCCTAGGGCTCATTCTACAATGACCTGTCTCACTAATCACAGCCTAAAGTTCCACTACTAGCTTGGTGGCACTAACACCTGCTTCACACTTCTTCAGTGCATCTTGAATATGCTCCAAGCCCTTGCCAACAACGAGGGGAGGTGGAAGGCACTTGAGCTTCCCCGATCGCAACGCGGGAGTGACATAGTCCCTCCAAACGGGGGTGGCAATGTCGTCCACACCAAAGATCATGCCCGCCGTCACGTTCTCTGGGAGATTGTCGGGTGGGGGATGAACGGAGGCGAGATAGCCTCCGCCTAGCTTGGCAAAGATGGCCACGTCGTTCGCATACGTCTCGGGCGTGCCAACAGCATCGAAGATGCCCACGAACTCGTTTCCAGACTTGGCAACGGCTTCGGCGACTTTTTCGACAAAGGAAGAATCGTGGTAGTCAAAGACATCGACTGCCCCACAAGTCTTGCTCAAGTCGAAGTTGTGCGAGCTGGCGATGGAGATGACCTTGATGCCAGCCGCCGTGGCTAGCTGGGTCGTCATCGAGCCGACAGAGGAAGATCCTCCGTACACGACAAGGGTCTTGCCGATCGAGACAGGGTCTAACGAGGGGTACGGCAGGCCAAGAGCAGGTGTAGCTACGCCGGGCATGGCGATGCCGGGCTGCTTGAGCGAGAGTGCGCATACTGAGGCTTCTAGAGCAAAGGGCACCACGACGCCGTCTGTGAACGAGATGGCATCGGGCAGAATGGCCGCTTTGTCCGCCGGCACGACAGTGTACAGGGCAAAGGCCGCGTCCTGGGGGCGGCCACTGACCAGGTTGATGGCATGTCTGTACAATTAGTTTCGACATTATTGCATGGTGGATCCGAGACCTCTTACCCAATGACGCGATCCCCCTTCTTGAAGCGTCCATTGACCTCGGGTCCGACTTCGTGGACTTCGCCAGCCACGTCACAACCGAAAATGGCAGGCCACTGCTTGACGAAGACACCGACTTGCTGCATGTGACAGTCCAGCGGGTTGATGGCGATGGCAGCGTTTCGGATGACGAGCTCATTGGAACCGGCGGTCGGCATGGGAGCTTCGCCCACTTCCAGGGGAGTGTTGGCTTTGAGGAGCCACGCAGCTTGGTTGGACGCCATTTCGGGAGAGTGTTGTAAGGTGTTGTTTAGGTGGTGAAGTCTAAAGAGTGATGGGAACTAGGAAGCAGTGAGAGCGTGTTGATGTTGGAGTAGTGACGAGGTGATGGGAACTGGGAAGGAGTAGGGGCATGTTTATATAGGTATCCCGACTGGCACCTTGGTAAGAATGAGAAGTCGAAGAAGTCAGCGTCGTCATGTGCGGTAACGATGTGATTTCAAAGCCGAGTGGTAATTGACGAAGTAAATTTGCTTATTGATTGCATTTCACTGGACATTGGCATGGCTCTTTTGGTTGCAGAAGCTCACATGGCGTTGATGAACTGGGTGTGTGGTTCCAGGACCCGTCATGCGGTTCTAGAATCCAATGTGCTGTTCTGTAATCCTATATACAGTTCTGGAATCCCATATGCGGTTCTGAGACCCACTTCTGTGCGCTAACCACAGATGGCCTAGACTGAACACCATCAGTAAGCCAGTCAGTGGCAGGCTGACTTGAGATTTGTCCCTTCTCCTCTGCGCGCATCTGCGCCCACGTAGCAACGCAACATGCCCGTCACTTTCGGCACGCATGATTTCCTCGAGTACGATGCCAAGTATAGCGTGCTCATCTGCCGAGATTGCAAGTACGCTGTCCAGAAAGGCGCTCTAGGGAGCCATCTGCTCCGGCACAAGATCTACCGCGGAGAAAGACAACGCCTGCTGTCTTCGATCGCCCGACTCCAAATTGTAGAGCCCGACCATGTGCAACTTCCACCCGCGGGCTCTCCGCCCGTGGGTGGACTCCCAATTATCTCTGGCTACAGATGTACGGCCGCTGGCTGTGAGAGACTATGTGCCAGCTCGAAGCGGATGAGACGCCATTGGAGCGAGAGCCATGGCGTGAGCGACCCTGCCGAGTCCTCTGCCTGTTCGGTCACCCTTCAGACGTTCTTTCGGGGAACTAAACTCCGGTATTTCGAGGTCACATCACCTAGTGCCAGCGCGGTCACGGTTACGGCCACGGCCACGGACGAAGGGCCACTGGTGACTGGCGATGGCGCTGATAACCTCGAAGCCACACCACCAACCGACACACAAGCGTCCATATTCACTCCAGATCCGTGCCATTTGGACTTGGAAACACTGAGGTACTTTCACCACTTCACCACCACCACCAGTCTCACGCTTCCAGTCCAAGATGGCGAATCCACCAAGCATTGGCAGACAGATGTGGTTGCACAAGCCCTGCGGCTGCGCTGGTTGATGTGCGGTCTGCTGGCCATCTCCGCGAGTCATCTAGCCGCGCTTTCCGACGATGAGACCAAGCCAACGCACCGGAACCGATCAGCGCGGTTTCTTCGGGAATTTCACACCGGATGGGAAGAGTTGTTACTAATACAGCGTCATCATCACGGAGCCGAAATCGATGGAGCGAGGACAGGCGCGCAGATGATTTGTATCCAGCGTTGTTATCACTGGACGTCTGATGATGGACCGCCAGAACTCGACCAAATTCAAACCCCATTTCAGTTGCAGTCGTTCATGACGGCTGTTCAAGGCTGTGTCGACCCAAGCTTTGCTCTCCACTGTTTCATCACCAGCGATGACGATACTATGCCCGAGGAAACCATTGTTTCGGCCAGAAACGACTCGGAAACAACCTCAGATGTCGAAGTCGCCAGTAACGCGCCCGCTGAGCTACTCGAGCGCTTCCGCGCCCTCCCTTATCGCATGGCAGAGGTACTAGGGAAGCCCGACAGTGCCCTCGACTTCTTTGCTACAATTTCTGCCATCGAAGCACTGGTCAAATGTTGTTCCTTGAGCTATGCGTCCAATGACGTAGCGGCGGTTTGGATGGGCATGGAGTCGTGGTTGAGGAGGTTACCAGATCGCTTCACGCGGATGCTACGGCGTCGGAGCCCTGCCGCCCTCATTGTGCTCGCCCACTGGTCGTTCTTGGTCGAGCGTGCCGAGCCTCACTGCTGGTTTTTAAGAGGCATGACTATCAAGGTGCTACGCCAGATTGCAGGACATCTCTCCGAGGAGAGCATTGTCCAGAGCCTGGTCGAGAACCTGATAGGGGATAAACTACAGCTTCTCAACATACACCACGATGCTTCCACCTCCAGCACCAATTCCTATACTTGAGCTTCTATTACACCCAAATCGCCACCCATATCACCAGTTCGCTGTTGGGCGAGAATGAACAGAGTGGTTTCGTAGAAAGCCCCGTTGTGTCATCCGGGGAACGCTCAGGCGATTTGACTAATATGGGCATTCTCTGCCGCTCGAGGGGAAGTTTTGACGATTTTCATTCATATCACAAATGAAAGCGATGAAAGTGCTGGGATGGGATCATCACGGCACCTAGAAGAGACCCGCTACCCGTGAGTGAGCTCAAAGTGTCACAATGGGACGCCTGCTGCGTCTATTACACGCTTACGACTTGCCGTTACGGATTGGCTGCAGAGTCACTACCCTTTCCTGATGGTTTATTTTGATCAATTGTGTTGGTCAAACAATTGCTTGGAAGGGCTGTTCTCCTGTATACTGGCCGCCAGGCAATGCATGTGGAACAACATGCCCATGAAAGACAGTTTTAAAAGTTCCGGATGGTTATCATGTTCATTCTCGAAGGTAGGGAGAAGTCACGGTCACTCCCTAGCTTCCATTGGCTTGATCAGTGGTGTGAGCTTGGGTAACATAATGATCTTCCGTGTACTAGAAGCGGTCGCGACAGGTGAAATTATCTATTCCTACGAAGTTGAGGTTATCACAGATAACCATATCAGTGGTTCCGAGCTCCCCATTAATCGCCATGTGTGCAAGAGAGACATAATGAAAGCCTGCTTGAGATATCGACCATAAAATCTGTATCTGGAGTCCAATAGTGTATATCTAAGTTTAAAGACAAAACTGATTCTAATAGTCATTACCCGTGGACCCATATAGATGCACCCCTCGTTCGAGAACCTCAATCTCATCGCCAACTTCAACGTATAGTCCTGCTTTTTGCTCCTCAGCCTCCTTCAAACTTCGATCCTCGGGCACACAATGCATGCCGATGTAGCCAAGGGCCATCTTGTTGCCGGTCTCAATCGTACGGTACTTCACTAACGTTGTGCTTGGCTGTGGTTTCCCTCTTTTCTTATCCGGAGGCGGGATGTCTGCGTCAAATGTCCCCGTGTCCGGCTTGACGTTAGGCATCGTACATCGAGACGTGTGGCAAACAACAGAAAACGTCGGCACCACACTAGCTCGCGGCTCGGTACTGACACCCTTCGGCAGGATTCGGTAGCGTTTCCAAGTCTCCTCTGCGTATGCGGGCGTGCCTGTGATCCATATGTTTGCACGGAAGCGAAGTGCGTTGAGGGGCTGATTCTCAGGGGGTAGGAGCGCCGCTACAGCGTGAACTGATGACAAGCTGTTAATGTTAATGGGTTGTTGATCCGTGTAGCCGTGCACTGCCGGCGAACCAATGTATTCAAGTGGTGCAAGATTCTTATCCGTACGGGTAAGAGTATCTGGTGTACACCTCAACAGCGTGAGGCTTTGATCCTCTGGGATTTTCAGAAATTTCTTCAGCTTGGGTAACGCTGCTGCAACAGAGGGGATTTTGCCCATGTCGAGGCCCTTTGCCTCGCGGCTGTGAATAGCGAACGTTTTCAGCCTTATCTTAAAGTTGCTGATCTGGGCGGGCGTAGGTTGGAGAGGCACAATGACTGATATCTGGGGTTTCGCAGAGGGACTCCACGTATGGAAAAATGTCTCAAGCCGGCTGGTCCAGCCAGGAGTATCTGGATCTTGGAACGTCAGAACTAAGCATCCACCTGCCTGGACTGGCGGGCCATGCTGATTGTTCTCCTCTTGCGGAAGCCACAACTCCGTCTTAATCTGGGACATGCTTGGCTTGGCGCGCTGGCTGATGAATCGCCATTTCGGCCCCGCGTCGGGGTCTGTCTTGGCGATTTCTGTTGCAATCGCGAAACATCTATCGTACATAAAGCCAGTCTTGGTGAGCAAGGCACGGTTCACCTCGACGGGCCCGCATGACTTGACGGGATGAATGTATATGGCCTTGATGCGTACTGGTCCATCGGTTCCGGTGCCTTCTGGTGCATCGAATTTAGGATCATACTGGTCTACCATGTTGCTGGTAGACAGGCCGAGCCTTCGTAGGTGTCTCAGCTCCCTGCGCGTTGTAGAGATGTTTCCAGTCCAGATAACAACAGCCAAGGCAAGGCTTAGCAGAAGCATGATGGATATGGCACCATAGATGATCGTGGAAGCCTTCAGCGTGCCTTGAAGACATTGTAAAAGCTGGAGGAGCATTGTCCCAGAAAGAACCTTGGGGAGCTTTCGGAAAAAGTGTCGACTTATCGATGTTGTGATAAGCAGGCCTGGCGGAAGACGCCTATACTGTTAGAGATTTTGAATTGCTCAAGTCTCAATGAGGGAAAGACAGTTGGAAATCTCTGGCTGTTTCAGTAAAACATATATTGTGATACGAGTTGACTAGACTGCGTATAGTTAGCTTTGAGAATTTGCACGCTACGTCATATTACGTGCTTTGTAATCCCGATCTTGCAGTCGCTTGAAGTAAGCAAAGCCTCCACTGAAACGTCTACACCAGCCAGAACGAAATCTTGGGAACAACAACCGTTTGCATCACCACTGCCCTCTTTTCTGTGGCCAAAATTCCCTCTGTGGATTATCATGCTTCCCCTAGAATTGTTGTGACACTGGCAGACGCACCTTTTGCCACGGCAAGAACGGATCAAATGGACAAGGATTGCGCCCAGTACATCACGAAGTCTACAACTTCCCGTCGGAGCTTTGACATTGGGTAACTGAACATCCCCAATGGAGCGGAGCACTGTACCTCGCAGGGTTATACTCTGACCCATGCCGTTACTGTTGTCGTCAATATAACACAACGCACAGGACTTCGATATACTGCACTGGAAATCAGAGAGTAAGCACAAAGACAACTGCAACGTACTTCGAGAAGCGAATGACGTACACATAGTCGTATATAGAAGTCGGGCCGCAGGCGGGAAGTTTTGGAGGCAGCTGGTCTAGTTTCAGTCAGCCAAACCCCGCTTATCAATATACCACCTCGTTTATGCACAGGGTCAGGGCATGTAGCAGTACATATGGGTAACTGCATCCCGCGCCTCGCAGCCTATTAAACCAGGTAAATTGCCTTGGTCGTTCCCTCCTGGGCTGAAAGAAAAACCGGGGAGACATGGCACGCGACAACCCGGGTCGGGAGTGATTCACAGTCACATCGTTTACCAGCAAAACCAGGTCTGCTTGCGGCCCTTCTTTTGACTGCTGATGTCGCTGACGCCCTTTGAGCTTCGGGCAAGCCAATCCACGTGTCAGTTGGTGGAGTTGCACCAAAATCTGTTCCCGTCTATCCGGTGGCTTACCCCGTTTTGGTGGATGACTGATGAGGGGCTGGAATCTAGTTCTCTCTACCGAGGATATTTTAGCTGACAGTGGAGGTTGCCCAGAGTATTCCGTGTCCACAATTTCCACGTGGGTTGTCCCTCTCTCGGGATGTTCTCATCAGGCTATTATGTAACAAAATACCCGAAAGATATCAATGATTCCATGCCCTGTTTTAAACGATATATAACTATCAGTCCCAGCTCCACCTGCTTCGTTCCCAAGTCAGACTTCAAGTTCTCAAAGAACAAAAGCAACACACATCCATATCACTATCAACCGTTAGTGCAAAATGTCAAGCATCAATGAAATCGCCCAGAACGGCTGGACTGCTGTCCCCGTCGACGCAGGGAAGCTCTTCAACGGTAAGCCGTACATCAACAAGCCCACGCCCCTGCTCGTCGACGACATCAAATTCCCCTCGGACGATCCCCTAGTGGCGAAGGTACAGCAATACGCCAAGGAGCAGCTACCAATACATACCTTCAACCACTCCATGAGGGCCTATTACTATGGTATGCCTCCTCTCATCCTATCATGAGGCCTCACTAACCCAACAAAGCCACGGCCATCATCAAGCAGCAATTCCCCCAGTACGCTGAGACCATTTCTCCCTCCACCGTCGCGTTGGCCTTCCTCCTTCACGACATCGGTACTACGGACAAAAATCTCCACGCGACACACTTGTCCTTCGAGTTTCATGGCGGCATTTTGGCCCTGAATCTCCTGCAGGAGCATGGTGGGACAAAGAATCAAGCTGAAGCTGTGTGCGAAGCGATTATCCGGCATCAGGACATGGGTACGGATGGGACCATTACACTACTGGGGCAACTGGTTCAACTGTCGACTCTCTACGATAATGTCGGCGAGCACCCGCATATCCATAATTACCCGGAGATCCTGCACAAAGATACGAGGGATGATGTGAACAAGCGCTTTCCAAGAAACGGTTGGTGCTCGTGCTTCGGTGTCGCGATTCGCAAGGAGATCGACCTGAAGCCATGGTGTCACACGACACATATTCCCGACTTTGATAAGCAGGTGGAGGGAAACCAGTTGATGAAGGAGTATCAGTAAGAGCCCCTGGGGTGGTATGAGAATATCTAAAGAGTAATAGTATGAAAGATAGGCTTTGCTACTTCTTGACCGCGTGTTGAGACTACAGGTGAATCTTAAACGTAGGGGAGTCTTGGATGATACAGTGGATTTATTTCTCTAGGTTGAGTGGTCGAATGCGCCATGCCACGCCGCCCAGGGAACTCTGCCCGTCCAATAGTGATCTACACCGGCGATCCAGAGGTGGAGGCCGCATAGCGAACACCGCTGCATTCTCTCTGGATCATTAGAAGTGTTCTTTAGACGAGCTCAACCTCGAAGCGGGCCAGAACTCCCGACGACCTGACAACCTGGTGTTGCTAGATCGGGCTCCAATCCTGCTCCCATTCAGATCACGATTTCTTAATGCTCTACAATATCCAGTCGGCTGGTGTAACCAACATTCAAAACTGTGAAGCATAATTGTATATGGATAAAGAGACAATGCAGTGGTTCAATCCCACCCAGGTTCTAGCTCGTGAGTCCTCCGAGCGCGGGATGCTCCAAGCTTGCAAAGTCTCGAACATAAGCACATTCCATCATTTGTAAAGAGGAAAGTCATGGATGATGCTTATTGAGTAAATCCCGTCTTATTCCCCAAGGGCCATCTGCCATTCTCGCCTAGCTTCAACAAAACTTCCTGCTGCTAATAATGCACGTCTTAGCGTCTCGCATTTGTTTGCCGGTAACACCAACAGGCTTTTGGTGGAAACCTGCGACGCACTAACCTCATATAGACGGGAAGGCAAGTAAGTCCGACACTGTCCACTTCTACTAATTAACGAACGCCTCTTTCAGTGACGAGTGGATCCCGACAAGAAATTGTTACCACCCTCAATTGGCTAACATGATCAGTCCTCGAACCAGATTAATTATTCAGACAGCTCGTGGTTCGCCAGGTAAACATTCGTCAACCATTTCGTCTGTAACCTGATTTCTTACCTTTAATATGCTTTTACTGTGATGCAGATCGCCCTTTTACTAGTATAACATTACGCCCGCTGGGAGAGATAGTGGCTTCAGTACCAAATGGGATGCACGCCTTTCTCTTGACTACGACATACGCCTTTAAGCAGCCACTGACATGCTCACTATGGACGAGATGGACGATTTCGCCAACTGGGACAAGACAGGTGATGCTGCCGGCAACACCATATGCCAGGACGCTTGGGCTGGCTTGGCAACTGGCCCTGATTACAGCATTGTTGACCTTGTCTTGGAGACTTTCAACGAGGACAACTTCAGCTTCTATTCTCTACAGCATTCCTCCGAGAATAATCTTCCTCATTGCGACACCTCTGCACCCATTGACACGGAAATATCAACTACTATCGACTTCCATTGGGAAATGCCAGGGTCCCCTTGTGTCAACTGCGCCCTTGGCGGCTCTTCATGCAAGGGAATCTATGAGGGCCAGTACAAGGGCTCCTGCACGAGCTGTGTTTATTTCAGAATCGAATGCAGCTTCAGTCCTGTCATTCCTGAGAGTCTCCTTCTTGAGAGCCTCAAGCCCGACACCACGACTTTCCCTGCCAACCGCTGGCCAGCAACCGGCACCCATCCCAAGATCACTGCCCTCGAAGACGCCTCAGATGAGCTTCTAAACCTACTGCGCAGTACTTCAGGGACAGACTTATCCAGCCTCACCACTCAGCCGATCGATGATGCGTTTCCGAGCCCGGGACCGCCTCCCAAGATCGGTGCTCGATTCTCAAGAGAACCCGTTCACATCCTGAAAAACTGGCTCTCAGCACACAGCCGGCACCCCTATCCCAGCCATGACGAAAAGGAGAAGCTTCGATTCCAGACGGGCTTGAGTAAAGCCCAAATCACCAACTGGCTTGCTAACGCTCGGCGTCGCGGCAAAGTTCAGCCTTCCCGCTCAACATCACCTCAGGTTAGCACCTGGCCAGGTCCTATTGACATTCTTCAGAGGAAAGGATCGCCGGCCATTCCCCGACAGAGATGGGAGTATTCGCCGCTAGAACATGAGCTGGCGTCTCTTGCTGCTAGATCAGGATCAGTCACTGCCTCCTCGTCAGGCATGTCATCAACACTCGGTAGTCCTTACGACTTGGACTTCACAGACGACAGCTCTGGAAAATCGCCCAACGGTCAGTCATTGGCTAGCAGTTTAGACACCTGCGACTTAAGTGGTGTACTCCCCAACTCAACCGTCTTGGATAGCTCGGCCCCATCCAATAACAGAATGTATCGCCGTCGCTGGAGGAGGACTGGTGCTAAGGCTAGTGACGATGAAAACACGGATCTGGCGGCTCCCATCGAAATCTTTCAGTGTACATTCTGTATTGAGACCTTTAGAACAAAGCACGACTGGCAGCGTCACGAAAAGTCGTTGCATCTATGTCTTGAGACATGGGTCTGCTCCCCTCACGGCCCTCGAGTTATTGACTCAAAAAATGGGCAGCCCACTTGTGTCTTCTGTGGCTTAGCTAATCCACATGGCGCTCATGTTGAGTGCCATAACTACTCAGCGTGCCAAGATCGAGTGCCGGCTGATAGAGCGTTTTATCGAAAAGACCACCTTAATCAACACCTACGCCGAGTCCATAACGTCAAGTTTACGGACAAATTAATGAATTCTTGGAAGATCGCAAGCCCTAAGATTCAATCTCGGTGTGGGTTCTGTGGCATCATTATGGACACTTGGACTATCCGAGTCGATCATCTAGCAGAGCATTTTAAGACTGGTTATTCTATGGCTAACTGGAAGGGCGGCTGGGGGTTTGAGGCCTCCATACTAAGCATGGTGCGAAATTCCATCTATCCATGTATAGAGCCTTTAGGATTTCCTATAGATTAGTTTAAAGTATCTACTCTTTGAAAAAAGATCAGATCTCTTTCATCTAAATAGACATCATTACTATATATAGCAAGCCTATCTTCGACTGAAATGCCTTGAAACGCTTACAAGTTGATTGCCAGATCTCAGGTCTGATGCCATAAAAGATGACCGGTTTGATGGAACTGCTTTCTCCACGTCATGTTACCCACCTCCTCCAGCTTCTACTATGTCTTGGGGATGAATTTTAAAGAACTGATAGGCTTCACGTTTACCACGGAAATGACAAGAGAAGAGTGAACCACGAGTTGTAAGGGAGTGACGCCAAACAGACAGGATCTACGACGCCCTTTTATGCAAGCAGCCGTCACTATTCCTGCTATCTCAGCTTGCATTTCCAGACCCCTATATCGCCGCGCCCCGCCAAATGGGGTCGATTGTGAGGGGGGGGGGGGGG